>JAJEJO010053104.1:160187-189939 GCA_020662805.1 Glaucomys volans | reverse complement strand
GTGGCGCACGCCTGTAATCCCAGCACTTGGGAGGCTGAGGCAGGAGGATTGCGAGTTCAAAGCCAGCCTCAGCAACTTAGCAAGGCCCTAAGCAACTCAGTGAGACCCTGTCTCTAATAAAATACAAAATAGGGCTGGGGATGTGGCTCAGTGGCCAAGTGCCCCTGGGTTCAATCCCCAGCCTGTGTACGTACAGTCTCTTTCAAAAAAAAGGAAAAAAAAAGGAAAGAACAGATGACCCTTGCAAACCTGTTTCTCTTTCCCAAGATGCAGACCAGGTGATGGTATCAAGTTTATCCCCTGGATGAAAGAGAATGCTTCCTTCCTGCCTCCTTTTCTCCCTTCTTCCCTCTCTCCCTCCCTCCCCTCTCTTCCTCCCTCCCTCTCCTTCCTTCCTTCCTTCCTTCCTTCCTTCCTTCCTTCCTTCCTTCCTTCCCTCCATCCTTCTCTTTCTCTCTCTCTCTCTCTCTCTCTCTCTCTCTCTCTTTCTTCTCACTCCCACTCTTATGTTACAGGGGATTGAACACAGGGCCTCACACACACTAGGCAGTACCCTACCACTGAGCTACAGCCCCAACCCTTTAAAAAATTATTTTTTTTGAGACAAGTTCTTTATAATTTTCCCAGATTGGCCACAAATTTACAATTCTTTTGTCTTAGCCTCCTTAATTTTGGGGTTTACAGATGTGTGCCACTACAAGCACCCAGCCCTAAGAATGATCATTTCTTAAGAAATTATCTGAAGTTTCAGGACAGAATTAGATCAGCAAGTGTGAGTTGGTTTGGTATAATTGTGACTTTCTGGTATTTCTTGTGGCATGAAGACTACCAGGTGGCCAGCCCCAGCCTTGGACATAGAACTCCTGGTCAGAGTATTTGTCATTTCATTCAAAAACATGAATGGAAGGGAAGAATGGAGAAAGGATGGATTGTATAGAGGAAAATGAGGGGTGGGGAGGGGGTGAGGAAGGAAAGATAATAGAATGAGACAAACATCATTACCCTATGTACATGTGTGAATACACAAATGGTATGACTCTACTTTGTGTACAACCAGAGAACTGATAGTTGTACTCTATTTGTGTACAATGAACCAAAATAAAAAAAAAAATGAATGGCTGACCAAGAATTCCCATACATTTCAGAAGAATCTGAACAACAGACAAAGAAAAAGGAAAATGGAGAGTTGACTTCAGAAGAAACTGAGATGATTAGGGACTAGAAGAGAACTCCTAAAATGCCTCCTCTCTCCAAAGGTTTCATGCTGACCTTGGGTATATACAACACACTGAATGGTGCTATCCAAGGTTCTCACTATTGGGTCAATGTGGAAAATTTACACATATTCATTTAACTTGGGTTTCTGGAATACATGCTGTAATGACCAAAACAGGAGCTATGAGCCACATGTAGCTATTTATATCTAACTTTAAATTAGTTAAAATGAAACAAAATAAAAAATTCAGTCCTTCATTCTCATTAGCCACATTTCAAGGCTTTAGTAGCCACATGTGGCTAGTGGTTATCGTATTGGATGGAGCTGATGCAGAACATTTATATCACTGAAAAAAATTCTACTGGGGCAGTGTTGATCTATAGCAATAGGTTTCAGTCCACACTTGTATTTTAACATCATTGCAAAGATTTATATACACACATACATACATCAATCACTTTCTTTTTCAAAAAATAGTTTGTTTTTATACATTTTAAATTGAAGCATAATTTATATATAGCAAAATACACAAATCGTAAGTGTACAGGTTGATGAATTTTTAATATGTGTATGCCAGTGTGACTACCACTGAAATCGATATATGGAACATTTCCATCACTCCAGAAAGTTCCCTTGTACCCTTTCCTCAATATTTCAGTTCATTCTCTTCCCCCTTTCCCAAATAACTACTGCTCTGAAATCTATCACTGTAGATTTTGCCTGTTTTCAAACTCATAAATGGGATCATATTGTATATCTTCAGCATCCAGTTCTTTCTGTGAGATGCCTTTGAGAGTCCTTTATGTGTTGTGTGTTTTGTGCATGTTGTGTTTGTTCTATTTTATTGCCAAGCTGTGTTCCATTGCATAAATTTGTTTATCCATTCACCCATTGAAGAACATTTGGGTTGTTTCCAGTTTTTGTATATGATGAATAAAGATGCCATGAACATTGTTTTCAAGTCTTTTGGGGGCAGGTCTCTCTCTCTCTTTAGGGATTTTCTGGTTTGGACACTGTCAGATTACAGGACCCACCTGGGCTGGGGGTTCCTGGTAAGAATTTGGAGGACAATTCTTAGCTGAGCCTCTGTCTTCTGAAATAGGGGAGAAGTATGGGGAGTATAAACTTTAACCAAGAGGAAGACAAAATCATTTGGAATAGATTCACTGAAGGCTGAAAAATGGGTTGAAAAATGGGTGGATTGCCTTAGAGGTTGTTTTTGGCATCTTTATATATTTTGTAGGGTTTCTTTGTGATATTATGAGCTTCCTGCTGCTCACACCTGGGAGTCCTAGCAATGCCATCCACCTTGTGAGCCCCAGCATTCATCCGATAGCCCCTGCCTCAGGTCAAGCTTATCTCTTCTTGCCTGAGCAATGCATTAGCCTTCTTGACAGTCCACAGCCAGGGTGATCTTTCTGAAGTCTGACTCTAATCTTATTCATTACAATACTTCAGTGGCTCCCCATTGCCCACAGGAGAAATCTAAATTCCTGATTAAGGCATGGAAAGCCCACTGTGATTGGGCCTGAAGTTGCCTTTCTAATGCTATTTCTTTGGAATTTTCTACATCTAACCCTCACTCCAGCTATGCCAGGTAGGGGACTCATAGCTCTTTGTCTTGGGACCAGGGTGAGGCAAAAAATTCACCTTACCAAAAAAATCTCAGCAACCAAGATAATAAAATGTTAAATCAATATATTAAAATTCAAAATTAATTAAAAATTTATTATGAAACATCAGAATTTCACATAAATACAGGCTCTGACAGTGTTGTGCTGAGCTATATTGGAGCCTAAAGCAAAGGGAAAAAGTACATCCTTTTATGTGTGCTTTTGAGTATTTTTAAAAAGGCTTTTTTTTTTCTTTTTTCTTTTTCTTTTTTTTTATTTACTTATTGATTCATTGAACACAAATGGAGTACAGCTATTGTTTCACTGGTTGTACACAAAGTAGAGTCACACCATCTGTGCATTCATGCATGTACACAGGGCAATGGTATCTGTCACACATTCTGTTATTAATTTTACCCCCCACCCGCCCCCACCCCTCCCTTCCCTCTATGCTAGCTATCTTTCCTCCATTCTTGCCATCTTTCCCCCCCACATTATGCATCATCATTCATTTATCAGAGAGACCATTCGGCTTTTGGATTTTTGGGATTGGCTGATCTCACTTAGCATAACAGTTTCCAACATCATCCATTTACCTACAAATACCATAATTTTATTCTTCTTTATGGCTGAGTAATATTCCATTGTGTATATATACCACAGTTTATTTATCCATTCATCTACTGAAGGGCATCTAGGTTGATTCCATAATCTAGCTATTGTGAATTGAGCAGCTATGAACATTGATGTGGCTGCATCACTGAGGCAATCTGATTTTAAGTCCTTTGGGTATAAGCCACGGAGTGGGATAGCAGGGTCAAATGGTGGATCCATTCCAAGTTTTCTAAGGAATCTCCATACTGCTTTCCAGAGTGGCTGCACCAACTTGCACTCCCACCAGCAATGTATGAGTGTACCCTTTTCCACACATCCTCGCCAACACCTGTTGTTGCCTGTGTTCTTGATAAAAGACATTCTAATTGGGGTAAGATGAAATCTTAAGGTGGTTTTGATTTGCATTTCTCTTATAACGAGTGATGTTGAACATTTTTTCATAAATCTGTTGATTGCTTGTAGATTTTCCTCTGTAAAGTGTCTGTTCATTTCCTTGGCCCATTTATTGATTGGGTTATTGGTGTTCGTGGTGTAAAGATTTTTGAGTACTTGGTAGATTCTGGAGATTAGTGCTCTGTCCGAAGTGTGTGTGGCAAAGATTTTCTCCCACTCTGAAGGCTCTCTCTTCACATTGCTGATTGTTTCCTTTGCTGAGAAGAAGCTTTTTAGTTTGACTCTATCCCAATCATTGATTCGTGCTTTTATTTCTTGCGCTTTGGGAGTCATGTTAAGGAAATCTGGTCCTAGGCCAACATGATGAAGATTTGGACCTATTTTCTCTTCTATTAGGTGCAGAGTCTCTGGTCTGATTTCTAGGTCCTTGATCCACTTTGAGTTGAGTTTTGTACAGGGTGAGAGATATGGGTTTAGTTTCATTTTGCTGCATATGGATTTCCAGTTTTCCCAGCACCATTTGTTGAAGAGGCTGTCTTTTCTCCATTGCATGTTTTTGGTTCCTTTGTCAAGTATGAGATACCTGTATTTATGTGGGTTTGTCTCTGTGTCCTCTATTCTGTACCATTGATCTACCTGTCTATTTTGGTACCAATACCATGCTATTTTTGTCACTGTTGCTCTGTAGTATAGTTGGAGGTCTGGTATTGTGAAACCCCCTGCTTCGCTCTTCTTGCTAAGGATTGCTTTAGCAATTCTGGGTCTCTTATTCCTCCATATGAATTTCATGATTGCTTGCTCTATTTCTATGAGGTCCATCATTGGGATTAAAGCATATTAAAAAGATAGTGCACCATGATCAAGTGGGTTTCATCCCAGGGATGCAAGGTTGGTTCAACATCCGGAAATCAATCAATGTAATTCACCACATCAACAGACTTAAGGTCAAGAACCACATGATTATTTCAATAGATGCAGAGAAAGCATTTGATAAAATACAGCACCCCTTCATGCTCGAAACACTAGAAAAAATAGGGATAGTGGGGACATTCCTTAACATTGTAAAGGCCATTTATGCCAAGCCCACAGCTAACATCATTCTAAATGGAGAAAAATTGAAAGCATTCCCCCTGAGAACTGGAACAAGGCAGGGATGCCCTCTTTCGCCACTACTATTCAACATTGTTCTTGAAACTCTAGCCAGAGCAATTAGACAGACCAAAGAAATTAGAGGAATACAAATAGGAAAAGAAGAGATCAAACTATCCCTATTTGCTGATGACATGATTCTCTATCTAGAAGATCCTAAGAATTCCACCAGAAAACTACTGGAACTCATTAATGAATTCAGCAATGTAGCAGGATATAAAATTAATGCTCATAAATCTAATGCATTTTTATTCATAAGTGATGCATCCTCTGAGAGAGAAATTAGGAAAACTACCCCATTCACACTAACCTCAAAAAAAATAAAATACTTGGGAATCAATCTAACAAAAGATGTGAAAGACCTCTACACTGAGAACTACAGAACACTAAAGAAAGAAGTTAAAGAGCATCTGAGAAGATGGAAAGATCTTCCATGTTCTTGGATAGGCAGAATTAATATTGTCAAAATGGCCATACTTCCAAAAATGCTATACAAATTCAATGCAATTCCAATTAAAAAGGCTTTTATTTAAATGTTGGAAAAATAGAAAAGTAGACATATCAACACTTATTAAGTGTTTCAGTATGTGATCTTACCTCAAGCCACAATTCATTTTAATTTCACTTTCTTGGTTTTAGTAGACATAAATACACACACACACACACACACACACATACACACACCTTGTGAGCTGGGGATTAAACCCAGAGGTGCTCTACCACTGAGGCACATCTCCAACCCTTTTAAAATTTTACTTGGAGCAGGTCTTGCTAAGTTTTCCAGGCTGGTTTCAAACTTGTGATCCTCCTGTCTTAGCCTTCCAAGTCTTGGGTTATAGGCAGGAGCCACTACACCTAGCTGTCAGTTTTATTTTAACTTGGGGTTCTGGAAAAGAGTAGAGTTTGCATGTGGTTCTACTATGGCTCTCCATGTCCTCTTTTAAAAATTTGTTCTCTTTAGATATACATGACAGTAAAATGTATTTTGATATATCATCCATGACTTCTATACCTGGGATCCCCCTTTCTTCTGACTAGGCCACGTGGAGCTTGAACCTGAGCTACCTACATTCTCGGCCCTAGCATCACCATTCACTAGTTAGTTATATGATATTGGGAAAATTATTTAACTTCTCTCTCTGTACTTTAGTTTCTTCATCTGCAGAAAAGATATCATAAGGGAAGGTCTTTATTAGAGTGGTTGTAAGGATTAACTAAGAGAGTCCACATAAAGAAAGAAAAATGTGAGGCCCAGAGTAAACTCTTAAAAGAACAGAAAGTGAGTTATCACCATCCCAGGTGTGTTCTCACCATCCTTCAAACCTAATGTAAGCCTAAGGATACTTCTCTGCCTTCTCTCCATGCAGAGTTGTCAGTTCCTCTTTCTCTGGGATCCCTTGACCCTGTCCTTCCTTCTGGCATCTCCCTGATCACATTGCATTGTCTTCACATGTTTTCATCTGTATCCTCCACCACATTATGAGCATCCCAAAGGCAGTAACCATGAGGCATCTTCTGGAAAGCCAGGGTTGAACTTGCTATGTCAGCACAGGTCTCTGAACTATTCTTAGTGCTTAGCTCTGGGATTCCTCTGCTGAGAAGGAGAAAAAGGATGGTATTTCTGCCCCAGGGAGGTCACAATCTAAAGGAACAGTTGACTGACATGAAGACCAGTGACTGCAAATTATAGACCAGCCCTAACTTCAGTCCCCAGATGGGTGGGGAGAAGCCCTCAGTGTTCTAGAGGAAGGACCCAGCCCTGCTGCTGTGCAGAGGCCCCTGGCATACTTGAACACTGAAATGAACCATTTCAGGGAGTTGTGGTGCCTCTTAGAGTGATGGCTGGAGTCTGAATAGCACCTTAGGTAATACATGGGGCTCCTGGGATGGAACTGCTCACCTACTTTGTGGGCATCTTCATACACTTTAATGGGATGTCCACTGATTCTGTGTTGGGGTTTATTTATGACACTACATCTGAGGAGGCTTCCATACCACCAGTTCTGCTTTAAGCCTCTAGGACTCCTGTGCCTCCTTTCACACTCCCTGGATCACTCAGAGTTCCAGTAGAGAAACAAATCAGGAAGATGCTTTGACATATATATGTATGTACAGGTGTGTGCCACATAATGTTATGTTGGTCAGTGATGGACTGTATATGCAGTGGTGGTCACATAGATCATAAAGGACTTAAAAGTTTCTACTGCCTCATGATGTAGTAATGTCATAGTGAGATGCATTACTCATGCTGGTGTAAACAAACCTACCGTTCAGTCATCATATAAAAATACAGCACATATAATTATGTACAGTACATGATACTTGACTATGATAATAAATGGATATTGTTGGTTTACATATTATAATACTTTTTATCATTCTTTTAGCATGTACTCCCTCTACTTGCAAAGCAAACAAGCAAAAGAGGGCTGGGGGTGGAGTTCAGTGGTAGAATGCTTGTCTAGCATGAGCAAGGTCCTGGGCCTCATCCTCAACACAGACAAAAAATAGTTCACTGTAAAATAGTATACTGCTTCATGCTGGCAGCAGCCTCATGCATCTCATGTTTACTGTGTTTCTTGATTGCAGCAAGAGGACATGTTGAGTGACTGACCCGTACCACCTAGGTTTGTGTAAGTGCAGCCTATGATGTTTGCATAATGGTGAAACTGGCTTCCAACACACTTCTCAGAACATATTCCTGTTATTAAATGATGTGTGACCATATGTGTACGTGAGAGTGTATATAGAATTCATTTATATAACTGGGCAAAGGCTGGGAGGGAGGGAGCTGGATAAACATACCACCAGCAGGGACAGGCTAGAATTATAGGG
This sequence comes from Glaucomys volans, assembly GCA_020662805.1. Taxonomy (NCBI): domain Eukaryota; kingdom Metazoa; phylum Chordata; class Mammalia; order Rodentia; family Sciuridae; genus Glaucomys; species Glaucomys volans. The sequence goes on along the minus strand of JAJEJO010053104.1, from coordinate 182,118 downwards.
GAGCTGAAACTTATGTCCACAGGTAGAATTTCCTTTTCTTCAGGGGAAAACAAGTCCTGCTCTTCAAGCCTTTTCCTTGCTTAGATCATTTCCATCCAGAATATCAAGGACACTCTCCTTTACTTAAAGTCAACTGATGATAAACATTAATCATATCTATAAAATACCCACATAGCAACACAAGACTAGTGTTTGATTGAATAACTGGGGACTATGACCTAGTCAAGTTGGCTTGTAAAACTGGTCATCACATTGTCCATATTCATTTCCTGGATCTATGGAAGAAGAAGAAGAGACAAATTTAGCCACTTTGTGCCTGTGAAAACCAAGAGACATGATTAAAAAGGGATTCTCGTAGGTTAGAACCCATATTGGTTCCAAATGACTTACAGATGCTCCTCAATAGCCGAAGCAGAAGCCACACTACTGCAGAACTGGTGTGAACTTCCTATTTTCCACAGGAACACAGGTCTTCTTCAGGTGGTAGGAAAAGAGTAGGTGAGGCAAAAATTAAGAAAGCACACATTTCCTGTGCACCATTCATGCCAGATTTCCAAAAAGTCTCATTCCCAGAGTAATACATTCTTCTAACACCTCATATGGGAGCTACCATGTCTCCTTTATATACTCCTTCCTCTGTCATCCCACCCACCAATATTCATACCTACTGACCCACTCTCCAAAAATCCATCCATCCATCCATCCATCCATCCACTCATCCACCCACCCACTCACCATCTATCTACCTGCATAGGAGGCTGAGATGGTTAACTGTCATGTAGTGTTTTGTTAAAACTGTGGATTGGGTTTTTTGAGACAAATATTTTTCCTATGTAAATACCAGCGAAAAAATGTTGTATTGAGAGATACTTAATGTTCTATGAAGTTTGAGTATTAAAAACTGAGAGATGTTGAATGGTAAAATGTTCCTTGGGGAGAAATTCTGCAGGGCATGCTATTTCTGGCTTTCTATGTACTCCTTGAGGCAGGGACCACATCAGACTTATGCCCCTCTTCCCATTCCCACTCCCAGGCCAGGCCCAGGCCCAGTACAAATGTCTGAACTGACTAAAGAATAAATGGAGGGCTGGGGATATAGCTCAGTTGATAGAGTGCCTGCCTCGCAAGCACAAGGCCCTGAGTTCAATCCCCAGGACCGCAAAAAAAAAAAAAAAAAAAAAAAAGAATAAATGGAGGGTTCAGAGCACTGTGTTGGTCTGAAAAGAGAACCATCTCCATCCCCCTTTCTCTGCCCTGTTCTCTGCTGTTTGTGAAAGGGGCTGACTCCTATAGGCAGCATGTCCTACTCTTCTATGTCAGTAGCTCCCAGAAGGGCTCAGTCAATGGGAGACACTTGTGGAAGGTGGGGAGGTAGAAGAAGGGAGAAACTAGAGTTCTTGTCCTCTCTTTGGTTGTTTTGGGTGGAGACTTCAGTATCTGTTGTCCCTCCTTTGTGGCTGATTTCAGCTCATTCAGGGTGACTCCATATGCCTCCTGGCCATGCTTCCTTTCTCTGTCCCTATGGCCTAGGGGTGGTGGCTTCTGGTGATGCTAACACTTGATCGGCTCATTGTGGTGCTCCTATCACCTGTGTAACCAATTCCCCACATTCAGTCTCTCTGTAGCTAAGTGGCTTCTTTTTTCCTAGTTGAATCCCGATTAATGCAAGACTGAATTGTGAATGTGGCTTCTCTTGCCCCAGAACCTCAGACCTTCCGGGAAATTCTCCACCTACATAGACACCAATGATGGGAGATGACATTTGTACCTAAAAGGATGTACTGCTACTTTTCCAAAAAAAAAAAAAAATGAAAGTATAGATAAGCAGTTTGAGTAAAGAGAGTAAAATGAGATTTTGAGGGGAGAAGTTATTAATTACAAGAATAACAACTGTTCAACCGTGAGACCTCTAATATGTGCTGGATGCCTTGCATACCTTCTTGCTAACTGTACAGAGAAGGGTCTGCTGATCTCATTTTGGAGATGAGCAAATGGAGGCTGGTAAATGGCACAGCTGAAATTTGAATCTCTGGTCCTGTCCCTCCAGATCCCATGCCCATCCTGTGCAGTGAACTGAGAGAGAGGGGGAGAGAGAGAGAGAGAGACAGAAACCCTCACGAAGAAGTAGATGTCAGGTCGAATTGGGCAGCTGCGGGGGGGAGGGAGCAAAGTCACCTAGCAACACACTGTGCCAGAAGTGACCAATGAGGCAGACCTGCTGACCCTGATGTCCACTTTGTGTCCACCTTTTCCTGGGCAGGACCCCTGACCCCTTTCCTCTATATAAAAACCCTGAGCAGCCAAAGCCACGTGCGATTTCTTCTGGCTCTCCCACCCTGACTTTCACCCTGGGGGCTGGAGATTTCGCCCGGGACACTGACTCCAATAAATCTCAAGCCACTACTTTTGTCTGACTCTGGTGAACCCGCCTGGCGAGCTTACTCCTTTGGCCTTTTTGTGAGCTTTACAGTAGAACGTGTTTATTAATTAAATGTGTGATATGTAAATATGTAAATAAATATTTCATATATTTAAAACAAAATTATTTATAAGCTACTAAGAAGTTTAATAGGACAGGATTTGCTATTCAGCACTGGGAATACCAAATTCTCAAAGTTCATGTCACACTGATGACATCAACCACTATGGCCAACAGCCTGTGTGACATCTCCTAACACACAGATATCACACCAGCTGTCACTTTAACAATGGCATAAAGCTGCATGTCAGGAGACCTGCTGCAGTAAAATCCTGGGCTTGATTGTTCAGAAGACCATGTCTTCCTCACAGGTCACAGAGCAAACACGGTGACAAACAAACCAATTACAAGAAGAAAGAGGAGGTATCAAAGAGCAAATAGGGTCCTTGCCTGGCAGGAAAAGCCAAGAAAATGAGCCTTGAGGCCTCTGCAACATCTAACTCTTCCTTCAGGGAACTCAGTGCAGAAGTATGCCTAGGGGACTTAATTTTAAAAAAAGTTTTTTTTTTTTTTTTGATAAATGTACAGAACAGAGAATCCTTATGAAGAAAAAAATGGGCTAAATGGAGGCAGTGAGGTTATTGCCATGGTTTTCTTAAAAAACTTATTAGTTTTCAGAGCTTTGGATCTGCAGCATCCTCCTAGGATTATATGAAGTGCATTTTATATATGAAGATAGTTATTTCCTTGGCAATGGTGTGTGGGTTGTTGACTCTCTACTATTTCCTGGATGATCTTTGTCTTCAGTGAGGGGGTGTTTTACAGGTTAATCTGGGGCCAAAGAGCAGAGGATGAGTTCTTGGATGCTCACAAAGGAATTAGCCTTGACACCTGGGCTCAGTTGCCCCACATTATGGCAGCCTGAAGTCTTTGAGCTCTGTCTCAGACAGGGTGGGGCCTCCTGATGGCTCACCACCAAGCTCTGCTCATTTTATCCTTTCATCTCCAACTTCATTTTCAACTCTCTCTGCAAGACTTTGTGGGCAACTCTGTCTGGTTTCTTAAACTACCTCAGGACTGAGATACAAGGGTACTATTTGGTCATCTTTGATTTGTTCTCCTTTTCCCCTTACATCAAAATTGTTCTACACAACATTTCCAGATTTCTTCTTCATTCTTAGCTCAGATCCTATCATTTTTGGATGCAAAGGCTCCAGAGATTCTCAATGGGATATAGGGATCACTGGTTGATAATTCTCTCCTAGAAACACTTTTCCTGCTTGGTTTTCAGGGTATACATTCTTCTGGATATCTCTGTATCTCACCAATTGCTCTTTCTCAGTATATTCTGCTGGATCTTCTTTATCTCCTAGACTTTGAAGTGTTGGGCACTCCAGGGCTCAGTTCCTGTACCTCTTTCTTTTGCTAGCTTTGCCTATGCCCTTGGTGATCCCATCCTTTCTTATGTTTTAAAACAGCAACTGCTTGATGAAGACTTTAAAATTTACACTTTTACCTCAGACCACTATTTTAACCTTAAACTCATAATCCAACTTTCTTGGGATGAAAAAATAATTGAGCAGATCCAGTCTGTTGTACAGATGATTCTTGATTTACAGTGGGGCTATGTTATGAAAACTCATTTTAAGTTGAAAATATTATGTCAAAAATGCTTTTAATACACATAATCTACTGAAAATCGTAGCTCAGTCCAGCTCTCCTTAAGCATGTTCAGACTCTCATATTAAGCCCACAGCTGGGCATCATGAGAGAATATTATAACACATATTGCCAGCTCAAGAAAAGATGAAAATTCAAAATGTGAAATATGATTTCTATTGAATGTATATTCATAAAGTTTAAAAATCTTAAGTTGACCTATCATGAAGTGGAGACTGTCTGTATGGATCTTTCCAAAGAGCTGAAGTTTTCCAAGGATGGCTATAACAATATCTCCCAGCCCCTTAAGATCTTGATGTGTTCTTGACACTCTTCCATGAGATATCTATGTTCTTTCCCTTTTAATTTGGGAAGAGATTTATGACTCTTGACTGATGGAGCATGGTCAAGTGATGCTGTGATTTCAAGGCTCAACTATCTATCTGGCATGTGCTTCTGTTCTTCTGTCTTGTGGTGCTTGCTCTTGGGACTCAGACACTATGCTGTGAGGAAACTCAAAAGAAGTCACATGGTCACATATAGATATTTTGGCCAAGAGTTCACTGAGGTCCAGCTGACAAATGCAACAGCTGGATATGTGAATAAAGATGCCTCGAGGTGATCCAGCCCCTAGCTGATTGAGCCTCTAGTCTTTGAGTTATCCAGCCAGAGTATCCCCAGTTGAGACTCTAGACAGTGAGAGAAGAGACAAATTGTCCCTGATATGCTCTGTACAAACTCTTGACCCACAGAGTCTACCAATTAAATAAAAGTTCGCTTTAATGCCAGTAAGTTTTAGGGGATTCATTAGGTAGCAGCAGTAGATCTGCCCTGGGTCATGACTACCCTCCACTTCCAGACTTGGTGATGTATGCTCCCTCCTTATAGCCCCCCGTCTCTAGTATACAGCAGACATAGTCTCCCTTATTGTGAATTCTTATATCAACCTCTACCGCTCACCCAGGGGAGTCAGGCTAGGCCCCATGCACCCATTCTCTAGCCACCTGGAGTCTGAAACAAGCAGTGCTACTGTACCCATGTTCCTCTGCATGTGTAATTCTCTTCCTCTGGCCAGCTCTTCTCTTCTTACCTCATATCCTCTTGGGGTAACTCCTGCTTGGGTGAATTCAATGGCTAATCTAAAATTTTCTTTCCTGGATAGAAAACTCCAAAGGGCCCCAGACTTAAATACCTATCGAGTTAAGTCTGAGCTGGGGTGTGTGAGTGTTGGAGATCTCATGTACATTCATGGGGGCAGCTGATACCTGGCCCTAGATAACTGTTGTTACTTTGGGGAATGGCCTTAATGTGGTGAGTTCTTCTGACTTTCCATGATAGGGCTGTGTTTATGTAAAGTATCCCAGTTTTAAATCTTTAGGCAGGTCAATCAAACTGTTGCTTCTGGTCTGGGGACATCAGTTGGTCATTCCAGTCCAAATCAATTAGCCACCTCTCACTAGGGTACAGTCCACATAGTGTTTCTAGGAAACTTTCCAGACTCTGTAGACATTATTTTATAATAATGTGAGCTCTCCAAGGATGAGGTTGAGTCTCATTCTTGCCACCTCTGTGTTGGTATAGGGTTGGATGCACAGCCAGTACCATGGTCTCCACAGCCCTTATCTCTGACATGGGGGTTCAGCTCCTGCCTTCTAATTTCTTCCCCATAGCAGAGCCCCAAACAACTTTGAGCACTGCTGCTTCTCTGATGATGTCACCCTCTCATTTTCTTTCCCAGGCTTCACCCCTCTGAAGTAGTCCTTAACATTTTGAAAAGCTCCCCTTTCTGCCACTGCCTCCCTTCTCCTGTTTGGAGTCTGAGATAGTCGAAAGCCCTTCTGGTTCCAGTGTGTAAATTTATTCTGAGATGGGTGCCTCTTCAAGCCTGTTGTCTCAGCCAAAGCAGGACACTTAGAGCTGATTATCATATTACTGCCGTGCTGATGTGCAGTACAGATCTGCAAGTGCGGCTGCACAACACAGAGAAGATTAGTGCTTTAGAAGAAGTTGTCTGTGGCTTTATGGATGCTCCATCAGCAACAGTGTTTCTATATTCTCTCTGAAGGAGCTAACAATGCTGACAAAATATATCCAACTGCTATTCCCTTCTACACATCCAGATAAAAGGTGGCATGTTGATGCAGGGCACATCATTTGGTGATGGCAAGACATTATCTTTTCTTTTTGAATAATAGAAGACATTTGGTTTGCTCATAATCTTTTAAAAACTGTAGTCATAGTAACATGTGTGTTGCCCCTTAATATGAGAATTTTCCCCCTTAAAGACAACAGCCTATTTTACAACAAGTTCTTATCCCCCCAACAGAGCAATATTCATTAGATTTTCAATTCTACCAAAGTCAGATAAAGGAAAAAAAAGATTGACTTCTGCTGGTGAGATTCTTGGCTATTACTTGTGTGGGGTGACATAGAGCTAGATTCTTTCTGGCCAAGAATCATAGTCTCTGATGAAAAGAATCATCAGCAATTGTACACAACTTGTGGGGTTAGTGGTGGGATCTGCCTACACAGGTCATTTTCCAAAAGATCTTTAGTTTCAGGAGAAGTAACCAAAATGGGAGAGAAGTTCCAGGGTGTTCAAGACCAGGCATCCTTGCCTCTATCATGAAGGTGGCCCTGCTGTGTAGGTGATGAGAGGGAAGGGGTGTTATATAAACATGGGGCATGTTTTTTTTTGTTTTTTGAATTGACACACTTCAATAGGGAAGTTTGTGCAAGCAGGAAGATGTGGATGTTGGTGAAAGAATGGTTGATGAAAGTGGGTCGATTAGCTTGGAGTGGGTAGTAGATGGCATTCAGGAGATGTGATGGTGAATTTCAAATATATGAGAGGCAATTTGGTGGTAGAAGGATTTGACTCGTTTTGTGTGTCCCTAAAGGAGAGAACCAATACCTATGGATGGGGGAACATGATAGAGTTATACTTCAGGTCAGCCCAAGGAAAAGCTTTCTCCTTGGATAAAGGAAGTTCCTGGTATATAACTCCGAGATGGCTCTCTGAGTGCACAACCTTGCTTGGGGAGTGCTGTCTTGATCAATACTTGGTAAAGGATGAACAAGTGGGCAGAGGGAGTAGTTGAGCTGTGGGAAAGAGGCAATAGAACTTTAGCTGATCTCACAGAGGACCCTGGGACCCAGATAGCCCTTCAACTCTGTTCTGAACTGAGGCAAGGGAACCAGCTTTGGAATCTTGCACTGACCAGTCATTGTTGCAGTTGTCCTGCAGGGAGAGATTGACCTTGGAAGAGGCTGTTTTTATTCCACCATAGGCAGTCCTAGGAGGGCAGCTCATCTGGGAGTCACCATTGTCCATAGTTCTGGGGGAATTGAGAGACTTGGGCCCAAAGGGGGATCTGAGCAGCACGTGGAGGCATCCACAGAGATGGCTGCTTGTGGAGATGCCATGACCCCTTCATCATGTGACTTCTTATCATCTGTCTGGTGTTTACATTCTAACCTAAAATACTATAAGGACCATAAAAAAGAGCCCATTCATTGAGTATTCCTGGACTGCTAGGGTGGGGTTCTGAACTTAAAGTTCCTGGCTCCTGAGCAGTATCTCCTTGGCTCCAGAGGAAGAGTTCATTCATTCAAATTTCATTCAAATAATATCAATTCAGTGACTTCATTTAGGAGCTAGAAACACAAGTATGGAGAACACAAACAAATCCCCACCCTTGACAGGGCTTATATCCTAGTGAGAGAGACATAAAGAAATAAATGATTCTGGATAGAGAAAGTGTGTGTGTGTGTGTGTGTGTGTGTGTGTGTGTATGTGTTTGTGTGTGTGTGTGTGTGTGATATTAATGTTGGGGATTCAGGGATGATGTCTTTGAGGAGTGACTCTGTAGCATATCTGAATTATATTAAATACCTCTGAAAATTGGGGGAATAGAGTTCCAGGCAGGAGGAATAGCAAGTGCAATGGTCCTGAGGTGGGAAAAGCCTGGTGTTTTCTAGACTTATTTATTAAGTAGAGTATGAGAAGATAAACTTAAGTTTTCAGGGAGAACTTGCTTCCATAAAGAAAGGCAGCTGCATGTTGGGGTGGGGGGATGCAAGATAATTTCAGTGTTTAGTAGCCAAAAGTCATGCATGGTTCTCAGGAGAGGAGAACCAGTTCTGTTGGAGAGTGCTGGCATGAGACTGCCATTGGCAATGGAACCCCAGCTGACACATTTTTTTCCTCATCTAAAAAATTGGGGTGGTTTTAGTACCCACTCTGTAGGGTTGTTGTGAGGATCATGGGCTGGAATATACAGAAGTGCTGAACTCAGTCCTTGACTCACAGTAAGTGTTTAATAAATACTGGCTCTGATTTGTGCTGTTTAACTTAATTGAAGAGATGAGGCTTAACCAAAGATTTAAAATTCCCAATGTTTCCTCTCTCTCTCTCCTCTCTCTCTCTCTCTCATGCTTAGTCTCTGTATCTCAGTCTCCGTCTCTTTTTTGCTGTCTCTGGATTTAGCTCTAATTATTGTACTTATCTCTACTTGTCTGTCTGTCTCTGTCCCTCACTGTGCACTTTCTCTCTCTTATTCTGTTTGTCTCCTTTTCCTTTTCTTCTTGCCAGACCCAGAGCCCAGCTGTGCTTTTTCAGGCCCACGAGCAGGCTGCTGTCCTTGGTGCTGACGAGGACAGCCAGTCCCAGTCTTCCACTCTTCATTATGGAACAGAGATGGATAGTAGCGGTTTTCCTCGAACAGACAACCAGTAAGGGTTCTCCATCTGCTAGTGCAGGTAGAGTGACTTCCCTTATGGGACCAGCTCCTTTGGAGCATGTAGATCCCTCTTGGTCATGAGAGCAGCTGCTTTTCTGCCCCCTTCCCACAAACACACTTAATCTTGCCTTGTACTTGCCCATATGGCCTCCATGGGGGCTGGAGCAGCAGGTCCTTCCTTGTCTCTGGACTGCAGTGAAACAGATTGGAAGAGAATTTATTTCTCTTGCTCTAGTGGTGCATAGCAGCTCCCTGGTGTGTGTGCGTGTGCACGCATGTGGGTATCTTTCCGGAAATACAGGCACTTTCTCCATGGAAACCCTTTACCAGGAGAATGATGTCAAAAGTTGTATCACTTTATCCCTCAAAGCAGCTTCCTTTAATATCACCCAAAGTGAATTAAATGAGGAGGGCTATGAAATTTTGTCACTCTTGATCCCTCTCAGTAGGTGATGTGTTAGGGGAGGGCTCAGTGATTAGGAGAAGGGGTCAGGTGCTCTGAGGAGGTGAAATGTGATCACAAAATTTGCAAGCAGCCTTTTGTAAATTGCAGTCCTGGCCTCATCACTAACTCTGTGATCTTGGGCAGAGGATAGATCAGTTTCTCCTCCTGAAATCAGGGGAAAATATCCACTCAGTCTTCTGCCTAGAGTTGTTGTTAGTATCACACAGGAAACAATATGAGAGAATCTGGAAACTAAGCATTGTGCAAACTCCATAGCTCACATTTTCCAAGTGTTTTTTAGTCAGGCTCTGGAGTAGGCACTTTCCATGCATTATCTCATGCAATCATTGTTCCTAATGAGGTAGGTATGATTGTCTCATTTAAGGGATGAGGAAACTGAGGCTTCTGAGAATTTATGGGTTCTTCCTAAGGTCACTGAGGGGCAGGGGGAGTATAGTGAGTGCTTGGAAGTGAACTCAAGTATGGTTGACTCCAAAGTTCTTATCTCTTTCCTTGTGCCCCATCCCTAGACTGTGACTTGGAAGATAAGCTATGGCTCAGATCCCTGCAGCCTAGTTGTTTTGATGGACTGACTGAGACCCAGACAGATGGCAGGATTTGAGTTGGCAAATCCATTCTGAGACATCCAAGAGGCTCACCTTGGACACACCAGAGCACATTTGGAGAAAGAGGATGTTGGAGTTCCTTACCTCAGGGAAGGGACCATCTGCTCTGTGCTCTTTCAGATAAATTACCTTCAGAATCGGTGACTTTCTCTGACACTTGTGGGCTTCAGAGGTTAAAGAGACCAGGTGTGTGCTGCCTTATGTGTCCAGAGAGAGCAGAACTGTGCCTGAAAAAGGAACTTCTCAGCATCCAGGAGGCTCCTTTCATTGGCAATAAAGACCCAGTCTGAGGATTCTGCAAACAGCTGGAGCTGCTCTTCTGCCTTCTTCCACATGCAGCCTCAACCTCCTGCTCCAAGCCACCTTCATCCACTCATACTCTTTGTTTTTATTTAAATGAAACAAAAAATGCTTTTAAAGTCCTGAGTTCAAAACTCTAAGCACAACCTTTCTGGTATAGACAAATAGGTTGGGATTAGGGAAGCCTAATCAGGGAAGGAATCTGAACTGAGTGAGTTTCTGAAACTAGGGTGTCCAGTTTCATAAGTGTGAATTTGGTCACAATTCTTATTTTTTAATCATTTGCCATATTTAAAAAAAATCTCAGCAAATCTTTTGGGGCTTTTAGATTATAAAAGTCTTAATGTGTACTTGGTTTTATTCTTATGCTGGTAGAACTGGGAAATATGATCAGCCTGCCAGTGGGCAGGCTGGCTTAAGCTGCCATTGATGCTATTGTTGACACATGGGATAGTTTCAAGCTGGTCCAGAACCAGTATGATAATGTAAGTGCATGGCTGTGATGATGTACTTGCTTGTTCAGGGTGTTCTTTGAGAACAGTGGTCCTCCTTCTTTATTGTCCCTCTTGGCACAGTGTGTTACACACAGGGACTTCCAAACCAATAATTCCTTGGCTCACACTCACATTCCCATCACATGATGGGCCACCCATGAGGATTCCACCATTCTTAGTCAAACTCTCTCTGTCATTTGCTTGGGTCATCTCTCCAGATTTCCCCTTCTCTTAAGGGGAGGTCTAAGCTCCCAAATGTCCTTTCCTCAGTTGGGATCATACAATCCCTCAGCAATTCTGATAAGTTTGAACTTCATAATGGAAGAGGGCAACTTGGGCATACTTATGAGAAGTTGCCTGAGGATCTGCTTGTCAAAGAGAATCAACAGGAGCGCCAATACTTCGGCCAGAAAAATGTCCCATTGTGGCCCTCCCCTGCAAGGTCATAGATGCTTTTGTCATTTTTACATAGGAATCATCAGGGTTTTCCCAGAACAATCCACCTACACAGAAGTAGTAGCAACATTTAAATGGCAGCTTCATCCCCTATAAACACTTAAGATTCTTTCTAATCAGGTATCCTGTCACCTTTATAAGAATATGATTTGGACATGATTTAGAAGTGTCTTTCAAAGGTGCACGTATTGGATGCTTGGTCTTATAGTGGTGGTTTTGGGAGATGGTGTAGAGACTTTAAAAAGTGAGGCTTACTGAGTGGTCCTTACACCACTGCCCTTGGAAAAGATTAGGGTAACTCTCATGGGAACCCTGAGTTCTTGTGAGAATGAGAGAAAATTGTTATAAAAGGGAGCCCAACTCCAGAATCACACCCTGGCTTCCTGTTTTTGTGATGTGATCTCTTCTTTCTGCACATACTTCTGACATTGCCATTGACCACAAACTGATGTATCCAAGGGAAGCCAGTCAAACCTGACCAATGCTGTTTGAACTTTCATCCTCTCAAAACATGAGCTAAACAAACCTAATTTCTTTATAAAATTAGCCTGCCTCAGGTATTTAATTATAGTAATGAGAAATAGACTAATATAGAAACCATAAGTATGCTTTTAACTTCCTTTGTCTTTCTATGGCAGGTTCCTGAGCTGGGGACTCATGTCTTCATTCCAGAGACGTTTTTCATGCTTTGGGCTTAGTTTTTGCTCTAAGTGAGATGAATATCTTAATCCACATAATCTCCCTTCCTGGGAGAAAAACCTTACCTTGCTCTTGCTTATTTTCCATCTGATTGGCCCTTGCCTTGGTGGGAGGGAGGCAGGCTTCCCTTCTCCCCTCACTTTTGTTTTTTTTACAACTTTTAATAAAATTTTCATTTTGGAAAAATTCTAGATTTACCCAAAAACAAAGATGATACAGAAAATTCCTGTGTTCTTTTCATATAGCTTCCTCTGATGTTAACATGTTAAATAATGGTGCTTTTTGTCAAAACTAAGAAATTAACATTGGTACGGTACTGTTTATTAATTTAATTATTGACTTTATTTGGATTTCACCAGTTTTTCTACTAATGTTCTTTTTCTATTCCAGAATCCAATATGGGATATCACAATATACTAACCCTGGTGGGAGTATTCACACCAAAGAAATTGCCAAATATTACAGATCAGGGTGTGATTTGATATTTTGTTGATGATTTAGACTTAAGAAGGTGGTAGAGAAAATATAAGTAAATAAAGGTCTGTTTTAAGTATCTGTTTTTACTGTGCCCCAAGCCCAGCATGAGTTGGCAGAATAGGTAGAATGTGAATGAATAGGAATGAACAGGTGCTAATGAAAGATAGTCTTTCTCTCCTGACTAGTTGTGACTAAGATTCTCATAGTCAGGATCTCAAACATGCTAGGACGACCTAGTTGTTCACTAAGGTGCAACCACATGAGGCCCGATCAACCCTGCTACTCTTGGGAGAATTCCCAGAGCACTCTTCAGATGTCTTAGGTCAGTCTTGACCCCAACACTTCAGCTGCTCTGCCAGGCTGGGAATAATGGTCCAAACTCTGATTCTATATCCTGCCATCCCATGTTTGCTGGGACATTGTGTGTGTTTGCATGGCTGTGCCTGATATAGAAACAGCTTGGAAGATGGAAACATGTTTGTACTGTTGAGAGATGGTCATTATGAACCCCTGGAGTCCACTACATGCGTGTCCAGTGTCCTCTTTGGCCTCATGAAATCTCTTTATTTCTGTATCACTCAGGGTTCAAATATGGAAGAAGAAACACACTGAGTTTCATAGAATAAGGGACATATGATGGAAACTATACTGTGTAGTGTCAGGAGCTCATGAGGACTCTGGGTAAGGTTGCTGCTTCTGCATCTCCTGTTGTGCCCAAAGTCACTGGAGTTCAGCAAGGCTGCTGGTTGGAAAAGAAAACTGGATATAAACTTGGGAAGTTTAAAAGACAAGCTGGAAATCCTGAAGGCAATTGCAACCAATGGTGTGCCAGAACTAGCTGATAATGTTCAGGATTTTTCTGATCCAGTTGTGAAATACATCCATTATTAACAATTAGATTAAGCAAACTTACAATTAAATACATTGCATTAAAAACATAGGAAAGCCGGGCGTGGTGACGCATGCCTGTAATCCAAGCGACTCGGGAGGCTGAGGTAGGAGGATCATGAGTTCAAAGCCAGCCTCAGCAACTTAGCGAGGCCCTAAGCAACTCAGTGAGACCCTGTCTCTAAATAAAATACAAAATAGGGCTGGGGATGTGGCTCAGTGGTCGAGTGTCCCTGAGTTCAATCCCTGGTTCCACAAAAAACAAAACAAAACAAAACAAAAACATAGGAAAAGACTCAAAACTCACTACTTTCTAATTATTTTGCAATGTCTTAAAATTTTACGTATGATCTTGAACACATTTATGGGTATTATATCTGTATGGTGGAGATGCTATATAATGGTATGCTATTGTGCATTTCTCATCAACTCTAGGTTCAGTGGTATCATGTTGGTAGCTTTCAACTAGCCCTGATGGGAGCATTTACACCACAGAAATTGGCAAATGTGACAAATCAGCACTTGACTTATTATTCTGTTGATGGTCTAGACTTAAGAAGGCAAAGGAGAAGAAAATGTTAATAAAGCAAAACTTTAAAAAATTACAAATATTTAGACATCTTTATAGCTGCTCCATTGTAAATAAAGGAAATACTCTTGTGATGCTCAAAACTATTTTTTCAGTTTAACAAAAACGTAGCTTACAACATTGATGAACAAGTGAAGTTCTAACATTCATCTTTGTTGTTTCACTTTTATCTTACTTGTTAACATAAACAAAAATGCCAACAAACATTCATGTGGCAACTATACCTGGAAAGCTAGTTGTTAAATATTTACAAGCACATTATTAACTGGATCCCATAAGGATAAACTGCAGCCTGTGTCTGTTCCTCACTGTCTCCTATCTTGTTGAAACAGATGACTTGGAAAAATGCTGAACATAATAACTGACCTAAGATTTGGAAAAAAATCAAAGCAGCTGACCCAGGAGAAACTGGAGGAGGTACAGCCCAGGTGCTCTCTGCACCAGCAAGGTGAGCTAGCAGTGTGAGTGCAATGCTGTGTGATGTCTTTTGCCTGCCCTTCAGAGGGCAATGGTTGGCGCTTCATTTCTGCCTCCTAAAAATTGTGCAAATTTCTCTTGCTACCCTGAACCTGTAAGCATGTGGGCAAAGGAATACAATTCCATCTGAGCTAAGTTGACATTACTCCACACCTTTCCAGTTCCCAAGATTGGGGTGATACTTACTGGGTGATTTAGCTTTCCCTGGGCCTGGCGGGTTCCAGTGCTGCTCGTTGTCAGTGTGCAGGTGGGCACATACAAACATCCAATAGCCAGGACCAGGGATTTGGGTGGACCTCCTGTGCCAATGCTTTGCCTTCACTGCTGATTCAGAATCTGGTGATGAACCTCATCCCTGCAGGGAGAGAGAGATAGGGTAGAGGGTCTTTAGTCTTCTGGAAGGAAAGCCACAGCCCATTTACTCACAGAGCACCAAGTCAGGCCACATGCAGGACTCTGGGAACCATAACCAGTCCCATCTTCAAGAAGCTGCAATCTAGGGAGGGAGAGAGACAAGGCTGGGAAATATGAAGAGAAATGGGCCTCCATGCTCCCCATCCCCTATCTTACTCCTCTCTACTCCTCCAGAAGCAGCAGTGGCTCCCTTTATATGCCTGACTGCTTCACACAGCATGGTGGGCCCCTTGCTTTGACTCTAAGCCACCTGCTAACTCCGTGGGCATCCCCCCACCTGTCCTGAGCTTCCTGCACCTCATTCTCTCTATAAAGTCCAGCGTACTATACATTCCCTCAGCCTAGAATGTCACCCTGCTCTTTCTCTCCCTGTGGAGAGGTCTGCTCGTTTCCTCAGATCCTGTTTAGTGCCATCTCTTCCATAAAAGCCCTCATGTTCATGGCAAAAACAATCACCCTTTTCATGTTCCATTCCCACATCCTATGGCTTGTGTCTTTTTAAAATACCATGGATGACGTGATTGTTGATGGCCATTTACGGAGAACACGGCATGTCCCAGGCACTGTGCCAAGCACATTATGGGCATTGTCTCCATTTAATTCTTTCATGAGCCTTGGGAGCAGGTGTTCTGATTGCCTTCTCACAGATGAGGAAACGGAAGCTCGGGAAAAATTCAATGTGACATTCCCGAGGGCACACAGCTAGTAAGTGGTAGAGCTAGAATCTGAACGACTCCCAACGGTTGAGATGTAGGCCTGTTTAGCATAAGTGCCAGATTCCTGGGCCAAGATTGCAGAGCAGGTAGGAGAGTTGGGGATCCTGTGGGTCTGTGTGAGGTGGCTGTTTTTCAGAAGGTGGTAGGACAGCATTCCTGTGGGTTGTGGCCCTCCACAGAGGGCTTTGGGACCACGGTCCACCAGAAGGGGGCTCAGCGGAACAGCAAACATGGCCTGGCCCAGCTGTGGGAAGGAACCACCCTCCCTGAATTTGGCACAAAAATGGCTCCCAGGCGCAGCTCCACCTCCCTCCTCCTCAGACTGAGACAGGAAGGCTGTCATCCTCACTTGTCATGTCTGACTGAGCGACAGCAATGACAAGTGTGTAGGAGGCATTAAAGCAGGGGATCCCTTAATAGAGCAGATGCCTCTGAGCCCTGAGGCTTGCTATCCAGTCTTTGTGGGGCTGTGAGGGGTGGTGGGAACTGCATCAGCGCACACGAGGGAACACGTCAACCTTTCCAGGACTGAGACTAGAGCAGGGCAAGGAGGCACTTGAACAGTTAAAAGGGGTACCAGAAAAACTCAGTAAAGGTAATGGAGATAAATGTGTTTTAGTACAATGCTTGAAAACCCAAATGAATGCAAAATATCCACGATGAAATACCATCACTGTTTTAAATCAAGACTGGATCAGTTGCATGGAAAGACTTCCTGACTTCCATGTACGTGGTCTGATGAGCAGGTCACCAGGCCTTAGCCGCTCTGTGCTCCCAGGGAACTGTGAAGTTCTCCCGTGTTTGTTCCCCATCCAGCAGAACCAAACAGCATTTCATTCTTTCATTCATTCACTCACTCACTGACAATCTGTGGATTATTTTTTCTATGCAGGTAATCATATCATCTGGAAATAATGACATTTATACTTATGGCTTCCTTTCCAGTCATTATTCTCTGACCACTAGCTAGACTTCCAGAATTTTGAAAAATTCTGCCAACTGCAGCCACCCTTGTCTTTTTTCTGATTTGGTTGGGAAGGACCCTAAAATATCATCATTAAGTAAAATGTTTACAGAGAGATTTTGGCATGCATTTTTTATTAGTCTGTGGAAACCCATTCTTATTATTTTATTTTTTTGTGGTGCTGGGGATTGAACCCACGGACTTGCGTATGCAAGGCAAGTACTCTACCAGCTGGGCTATATCCCCAGCCCTCTATTTTTATTTTGTTAAGAGTTTTCTCTCCATTCTCTTTTTAAAGAACTATGAATGTGTTGCTTTTTGTGAATCTTTTTGATATGACCTATAATTTTTTTTGCCATAATCTGCTGGCATGTTGAATTATGTCAAAGGATTTCCTAATATTGAACTTCCTTTGCATTTTGGGATAAACCCTATTTGGTTACGTATTTTACACACTGTTGGAATGGATTTTTCACTATTTGGGATTTTCATATCTATGTTAATAAACAGACTCAGGTGTGATTTTTCATTTTAATATTCTCCTTGCCTGGTTTGGGTAGTAAGATCACACCAGTCTTATAAAACAAGGGGGATAACCATCTTCTCAGCCCCCCAATTTTCTGAAACTGTGTGTAAATTAGGAGGCACCTGTCACTTGGGGCTTTGTAAAACATGTCTCTGGGATGCACTGGGCTTAGTGTCTTTAGGAAAGGAAGAAAATTTGGACTACCCATTTCATTTTCTTAATGTTACTGGTTTATTCAAGTGTTAAATTTCTCTTTCAGTCAGCTTTTGTAATTTATGTTTTTAGAGAAAATTGTCCATGTCTCATTGATTTGAAGTCATTCATAGTTTTCTTTCATTATTTTTAATGCTTATCAGATACTTTTTCCTGGTTTGAGGTTTGACTATTTTGTTAATCTTTTAAGGAGACAAGTTTTGGTTAATCATCTCTAATACTTTCTCCATTTCATTAATTTCTGCTGTTATCTTCATTGTTTTCTTTATTCTTCTCTGATTTTCTAGCTTCTTGGGCTGAACAAGGAACTCATTTATTTTTAATCTTCTTGGTTTTAAGTAAATCCATCGAAGGCTAAAATTTCCCTCTAGGACAGGCTTTAATCATGTTCCACACATTTTATATGAAGTAGAGTCATTGTCATTTAGTTCTAAATATTTCATAAATTTCCATTGTGAATTTCTTTTTCACTCATGCTATTTGGGGGTGTGTTTTTTCCTTCCAAATGCATTTTAAACTATGCTCATTGTTGAATTCTAATGTAAGTGCATTGCTTGGAGAATATTCTCTGTGTGATGTAGATTCTTTATAATTTATTGACACTGTTTTTGTGACCTAGTAAAAAGTCAATTTTTGTAAAATGCTTTCTGTGCCTGAAAAGAATTAATATTCCATTCTTATTGGGAGCAGGATTCCAGCCTTATCTATTAGACTGAGACTTGTGGTTCAAATAATCCATACCCTTATTGCTAATCTTTCTGTTTCTGGGGAAGGGAACTAAACTCTCATCAGTGATTGGGTATTCATTAACATCCTTTTGTAACTCTGTCAGCGTTTGCTTTACATATTTAAGGCAGGATATTTGGATGTATAGAACTTCATGATGGTTATGTCTCTTTGGTGAATGTGTTCCTTTTATCATATCTAATAATGTCTCTCTATTTCTCTTGTAGCTTTTGCCCCAAATGGCATCTCACAATTCCATCACTATACCAGATTTCCGTTAATATTTGTCTAGTATGGGTCCTTTTTTTGTCCCTTTACTTCACATATCTTCTGTCATGTTGAGTAACATACAGTTAGATATTTAAAAAGTCTGATCCAGTCGTCTGTTAACAGGTAAGTTTGATCTATTCACATTTTATGGAGATCACTCATGTATATGTTTACCATCTTATTCTGCATTTTTCTCTAGTACTATTTTTTTATTGTTTTAAGCTGTTGTTAGATTGATCAAGTCTTCTTTTCTCTACTTCTCCCTATTCTTGTTGACTCGGAAACCATAATTTATACGATTTTTCGTGGAGCCAGGAGCTTTATATTTTAGTGTGTCTCTTTTACCATTAATTTTTTCTAATAAAGTTAAAGGTTATTTATTATTTCTGTTCTCTTGTGGATAAAATCTTAGGATACTCTACCCAGAGAATACCTGCATCCTCATTATTGTCATCTTGACTTTTGATCTAGATGTTATTATTATTTAATAATTACATAGTGATGAAGTAGTAAATAAATTCATCAACAGATTTTACCAGTTTCTAAGTTTACCTTTTTTTCTTGCTGACATTTTCTTCTTGCTGATGTATGTTCCTTGCTAGCTTTTTTTTCAGTTAGTTTCCTGGATGGTAAAGAGTCTTTTATGTCTGAAACTGTTTTGATTTCACTTTCAGTCTTCAATGATAGTTTAGCTGGGGATATAATTTTAGGCTTCTGGATATTTTTGCTCAGCCCTTGGAAGATCTGACTTCATTGCCTTCTGTTCTAATTATGGTAGTGAGAATCTTGCAGTAACTATATTGTTTTATTTAGGAGATAATTTTTTTTTGTTTTTTATCTGTTTATTTTTCAGTGCTAGAGATTGAACCCAGAGCCTGACACATGTTAGATCATCATGCTACATTCCCAGCTCTTTTAATTTTATTTTCAGTCAAGATCTCTCTAAGTTGCCCAGGCTGACCTAAAACTTGTGATCCACCTTCCTCAGTCTTCTGAGTAGTTGGGATTATAGGTGTGTACCACTGTGCCCAGATTTTCTATCTGCTTTTATAAATAACCTTTTCTTTATTCTTTGTGCTCTTTAGTTTCACTATGGTTTAGCATATGAGAGGGAGCCATTACATTGCCAGACAGGAAGCCAGAGACCAATTTGGAGGTAAGTCTTAGGATTTGGTTTCAATCTGCTCTCAGAAGAGCTCACCCCATGAGACCAGCATTCCCTTTGGAGGGCAGTGTCCCCAGTAACCCAAAGACCTCCCATAAGGTACCACTTCTTAAAGATTTCATTGATTCCCACATTGACATATTGGGGAAGAAACTCCCTACACATTAAATCTTGTGGAACAAACCATATCCAAACCACAGCACCCCTCAATTCCCCAGCCCTGCATTTCCCTTTTGTGGTCATTCTCAACCCAGGCACTGACGCATCCATCCAAGGACCTGGTCTCACTTTGTTGTTGGAGCTCTGGTTTTTTGAGGAGACAGCAGATGATGATGATTCAAAAGCATGATTGTCTTTTCTAGGTCCCGGCTGGAAGACTGCATGTCCCTGCTTCCCACCTCCCTAATCAATAGCTTCACACAAACCCCAGGCCTGGGGTGAGTATGTTTCAGTTTGTTTTTAACTCTTTCCCTTCACAGGGGAACTCTAACCTAGGTGAGGTGTCTGGATCAGAATCCTTACCTCACATATAGTATTTTTAGTCCCTTGTGTCCCCAAGGATATAGCTCCAACCACCTCAGTCTGACTCTTGGCTCCAATACAGCAGACCTACAACTCAGCCAGTCTTCTCTCTTTGTCCTTTCCTTCCATTTCTAGTGAAGAAAGGTGTTTATTTTGCTTTTGAAAGTGACCATCTTACTTCCCACTATTTCTGTTTTATCTGTGAGTGCCATGTGTTGGGGCCAGAGGGAGAGCTCAACACATGAACTTACAGTACCATCTTGACTGGAAACATCCTTTAGTGTTTAAACTATTTTAAGTTTTTTAAAAAATATTATTGCTTGTAACTAAAGTATCCTAACAGATAGAAGTATCTATCTGTTAAGATTGATTCGAGGATTAAGTGGGATTTTCCAATGTGAATATTGTGCAAAATCTGCCTTAGAGAAAAAACTCAATTAAAGGCGGCTATGACTGTAATTGTTTTTGTTGTCTACTTTTCCCCAAT
The DNA here is from genome assembly GCA_020662805.1 of Glaucomys volans. Lineage (NCBI taxonomy): Eukaryota > Metazoa > Chordata > Mammalia > Rodentia > Sciuridae > Glaucomys > Glaucomys volans. The sequence goes on along the minus strand of JAJEJO010053104.1, from coordinate 161,844 downwards.
GTTTGTGCCCATTGGGTTCAGTCTGGCACAGCTGTATGTGAGAATTTCAGCTGTACTGCATCTGATCTTGTTATGGATCCCTCCTCCAACACCCTGGTTTCTATTGGCATCTTCTCTCCTTTCCATGTCTGTTACTTCAGAATTAAGTTTTAGCTCACATATAAATAATTGTTTGGAAAGACCACTAGACAGAGTCCTAAGTCGTTGGTTTAAGATTCATTCATATTATTCATGGCAGAACTGTGGGAAAAATCACTAAACTCTGAGTGCCCAAAGAGGCCTGGGGCTGAGCTCAGCCCTAATATTGACTGATCTTAAAGTCACTTTAAATAGGCAGTCTTACTGTTGAGGGAGCATTCCAACCTGCAAATGGAGTTCAAGTGCTTATCTCATAGGGCTGAGGTGTGGGTTTAGGGAGGGATACATCTCAACTACAACTATATTCAAGGCATTCAAATAATACTCAAACAATTATAATAACATGCTATGATATAATACTTCTGAATTAATCGTAATATAACCATCCCTCAATATCCATAAGGGATTGGTTCCAGGAATCCCAAATTTGTGGATGCTCAAGTTCCTTTTATAAAATGGCATAAATATTTGCATATGTGCATATTCCCATATATTTTAGATCATCTCTATATTGCTTATAGGACAGTGTGATATGATATATATGCTAGTAAATCATTGTTATACTATATTGTTTAGGGAATAATCACAAGAAAAAAGTTTGAACTTGTTAAGTACACATAAAGTACTTAAAAAGTATCTTTGATTTGTAGTTGGTTGAATCCATGGATGTAAAACCCAAGGATATAGAGGGATGAGTGGCTCAAGAGGATGAGGCAGAAGGATCATGAGTTCAAAGCCAGCCTCAGCAACTTAGTGAGGCCCTAAGCAACTCAGCGAGACCCTGTCTCTAATATATAAAAAGGGCCGGGTGTGTGGTTTAGTGGTTAAGTGCCCCTGGATTCAATCCCTAGTACTAAAAAAAAAAAAATAGAGGGATGATGTATTATGTTAATTATATTTTTAAGATGTGGCAAGATATACTGGGACCCCCTCCCCTTTTTGACAGGCAGGTATGCTTGTGTGTACTTGTGCATGTGTATGCACATATGTGTAATATTTGAACAAGAAACACACCAGTCAGAGTTGGTGCCATGCCCTCTGAGAGAGTGTCAATCACAGCTGGAATGGAGAGTCAAATGCTTCTTAGCACAACCCTGTGCTACAGTCATTTTTCTCACAGGACAAGGCCAAAGTTGTATTAGCAGAAGGAATAACCTTTTCTCATGTGGAAGAAATTATTACTGGTTATGACACGGTGTTTGCACCTAACATAAACTCATGAGGAAATCAGCCATGGGGGGAGTTTGAATGAAGATATGGGGCTCCATCTTCTCCTTTGTCTTAAGCCTAGAGTCCTCACCTGCCACTTGGCTGGTTATTTTACTTTTAAATAATCCTTTAACTTTTGAATAGTTTTAGATTACACATAATTTGCACGGATAGTACAGAGAGTTCCTGCACACCCCACACTGAGTTTCCCCTATACCTGCCCTCTGCTTTGTGACTGTGAGAATGGAGCAGGAAGGGGCTGTACTAGCCTCCAGCTGCAGCAGGTGAACACAGCAGAAGGGTCATTGGA
>JAJEJO010053104.1:0-160177 GCA_020662805.1 Glaucomys volans | reverse complement strand
AAAAAAAAACAAGGCTGGCCAAAGCCTGTCTTCCTGTCTCCTCATGTGGTCTCTCCCTCCCATCATGTGATCTTCCATGTTGTGACACAATCAAGGGGATCCTCACCAGAGGCTGAACAGATGAAGCCACCTGATCTTGGACTTTTAGACTCCCAAAATGTGAGCTAAATAAGTCTCTTTTCTTTATAGTTACCCAGCCTTAGATATCTTATTATGGCAATAGAAAATGAACTAATACAAATAGACAGAAACTGGAAAAAAGCAAGGAGGTAGGAGAAGGGGTAGAGAAGACCTCTGCTCTCTGAATTCCCTGATTTTCCAGCACCTCCTTCACCCCAAACAGGTTATTGAAAACCCTTCAGACCAGAGCAGGATGGACTTTGCAACACCTGGATTGCATTCCTTATTTCCAGAGCAGGCAAGGAAATAACAATTGCTGCTAAACACAAGATGCTATGGGACTGGTGAAGTCAAAACATATTTAGACAAAGAACTACTTTTAGGGGCTGGGGTTGTGGCTCAGTGGCAGAGCACTTGCCTAACATGTGTGAGGCACTGGGTTTGATTCTTTGCACCACATATAAATAAGTAAATAAAATAAAGGTCTATCAACATCTAAAAAAATAAAGCTACTTTTAATGCTAAAATCCCAGAGGAAGTTAATATCCACATTATATTTGCAATAACCCTCTTTTCATAGCTCTGATTTGGGGTGTGGATCTGCCATAGGACATGCAAATCCTCAGAGGGGGCAAACTTGGCTGTCTGGAGCTGTTTCTTCATAGATTCTCAGGACAACCATGTGATACTTTAGGATTACACATATTTTATTTGTATTGTGTGAATGTGATTTTAGAATTTCTTTCTCAAACCCTCCCAGACTCCAGAGAGGGAATGAGGGATTCCATGAAGGACACTTGCTTGGATTCAGGGACTGGGGTATTGGATGGGTGGTTTGGGGCTTTGTTGAGGGAACCGGCTGCCTGAGAGATGTGGGAGCAGATACTCAGAAGCTCCTGTGGTGGAGTGAGGTGATTGCTGGCTGCTATCTCTTGAATTATCCTGGCCTAAGCTCCTCCTGTTTCTCCTGGGATAATAGAGTTGTTCTATGTGGAGCCTTCCCTGGGCATTTTTCCTCCTGGCCTCAAAGCTTACAAATCATTCCTTCCTGCCTTCCTGTGTGCAGATCAGGTGATTCTCCAAGGTCCTGTCTTTGCAGGGTGACTGACAAGTCAATTTGGTCAGACAATTGCTTGGGCTGATTCACCCACGGAACTGAGCTCCTTATTTGGGTAAAGCGGGTTTGAGCTGGGGTTGGAAATGGAGGCTAGGGATCAGCAGGCAGGGAGGGGATTCTGAGTGGAACTTCTCTTTCTCAGGAGGGGCTGAGAGAGGAAGGTGCAGATCCAAAGCCCCCAGGTCTGAAGTAGGGAGCCCTAGATCTGGAGAGAAGGGATGTTAGTGGAGGCAGCACTATTGTTCTCATTTTAAAGAGAGTTCACCTCTGGAAAAGCATAGCTGAGGTAGAGAAGAGAAGGCATAACCCTTGAGGCCAGAGGCCTGGGTTTTAGTAGCTGGTACTTAAACCCAATAGCTGGTAAGACCTGGTACTTAGTAGCTGTGTGGCCTTGTGCAAGTCACCTGCCCCCTCTGAGCTTCAGTTGCTCTGACTGCAATGTGGAGGATAATTATTGCTGGACCTGTTTATCAGGGTTGTAAGGATTTACAGACTCTGACAGTTCTGAGTCCCAGTACTGGAAAGCAAAGATGCCCTTTCAAGGGTCCAGTAGGGAGTGCAGGCTCAGAGTTTGCAGACATCCAGTGGCTGTGTTGGTGATTTTTTTCTGTTAAGGAGGCCTCTGGGTCCCTAGGACCAACCATGGATTAGGAACCAGGATGCAGACTGGTCCACCCTTGTGCTTGGTGATGTCTCATTGTACCTGCTCTCTCTTGTCCCTCACATCTGCTGAGTGGCAGGGGAGACTGTGTACACAGAGGATTCACCAGAGTGTGGTTGCAAAGAGAGGGGGTGGTAAGCCTCCTGGGGCTGGAGCTAAAAGGCAACTTGACTTCTTTCATGGCCATGGCCAAGGCTGTCTGCAGAGCTGGCAGGGTCTTAGGTAATAGCTACTTGGGGAGTAGGGTTCAGAGGTAAGGAATACGGCCAAGTTTGGAAACACTCTTTTCTGTGTCTATCATGGGGAGAAGTAGGAGAAGGATAGGAGTAGTAGGAGCCAGGATATAGCCCAGGGTATCTTTGCCTTCTGGATGCAACCCTGTGAGACCTCCTCTTTCCATAGGAGGGCCACCAGACCCAAAAATAGGCTCAGGTAGAGCCAAGGTACCAGGATCAAGCCTGACTCAAGGTTGGAGATATTCTGCAGTTCTAGCCTTTTGAACTCCTTTTGAGCTCAGCATTGAGTCCTACCATCAGCTCATCAGTCCCCAGTGACAGGGCTGAGTAATGCTAACCAGGCCTCCTCAGCCTCTATTTGGAACCCCAGCCTCTCTACTCCTTTTAGTTGATATAGAGCTCTGTTCCCTTCCCTATCTTTGCTGATTGCCCTTTCTCAGGGGCAACAGCTTATCCTTAGACCCCATCCCTATGTTGGTGTCTATATACCCAGAAACAGGAAGAAAAGTCATGTGCATTGCTGGGCACAATGATGCATACCTTTAATTCCAGTGACTTGGGAGGCTAAGGCAGGAGGATTCTAAGGTCAAGGCCAGCCTCTGCAATTTATTGAGACTTTCAGCAACTTAATGACACTGTATCTCAAAATTTAAAAAAATGAAAAGGACTGGGGATGCAGCTCAGTGGTAAAGCACCATAGGTTCAATCCCCAGTACCAAACAACAACAAAAAAGTCACATACATGGAGGGATCTTTTTATGCCTGACCTTTTCAACCTCACACCAAACCAGTGAAGAGGATTCTAACTATTCCCATCTTGTAGAAGAGGAAACTGAGTCTCAGAAAGGCTAAGGGATTTACTCAATGTAACTTGAATAGCAGAGACAAGATTCCAAATCACATCCACAGGACTCCAAGGGCTGTGCTGGTCTTGGTGCAATCACCAATTTGCCCGATGTCACCAGAGGACTGGTTCCTACAGTATGCACCTCCTGAGCTGGGCTGCCTCACCAGGGTCTGCACATTCAGGGCAGAGCAGTCAGCCATGTGGTTCTACATCAGGCCAGTTCTGGGACAAAGTTTTCAATGTTCCTTATGGCACCTCAACCTTGAATTGGTTTCTCCACTCTGCTCAACAGTTCCATGCATTATCTAGTGGAAAGTGAGGCTCAGAGACACTGGTATTTAGAGAATAAAAGAAAAAGTTAACTTGTAAAAAAGTTCAGGGGAATCAGACTTCATAAGGACTCTGTTATATCTAGTAAAACACACCAAAAAAAAAAAAAAAAAAAAAAAAAAAAGCACAGGGCGAATTTACCCATGTTTCTGAGTTCACGGTCCATTGATGGTAGAAAACAGCAATTTTCTCCCATATCATAATATCCACAGAGATGGGGACAAATTTTCAGAAACCAGCATTGTCGAAGTAAGGGATAAAGTCCATTTTGTGCCCAAGCTAGTCATCTATGGAAAGGCTCAGGATTTCATTTGTTTTGGGGAGTCAGTGCCAGCTACGGTTTTTGGTTTGCTTTTGGTTTCTTTTTCCTGGATTGGAGACATGATCTGTTCATAATGGTGCCAGGGGCAAGGGTCAGTTTTGTTTCTACCCTAATAAATCCCTTCTCTGCTGAAACTCTCTGGAGAGCAGATTCTGTTGTTTACAACTGAATGAAGGAGCCCAGAGGATCACTGGGTTCAACTCTGTTTCACAGATGAGGAAGCAGTGGCCCAGAAGGGAGAAAGATTTTACCCAAGTTCACTCAGACCTCATTGCTCCTCTTTGTCTGGTGTCCTCTTCTGTCCCACTCAGGCCTGATCAGGATGCCCAGGACTGAGTTGGTAGAGTTCTAGCTTGGAGGTAGCTTTTACCAACTCCTGAGAGAGTTCAGAGACAGAAACAGAGAGAGGGAGGAGAGAGAGGCTTTGCTGGTGTGTGGGCAGGGTGTATTTGTTTAATGGGCTCCATCCACAACTAATCCAATTTGGTAAGTGACTTGAGGATGGTTCTAGGTGACTCTGAGCTTCCTTGTTCCACTTCAGGTTCAGCCCCAGCCCAGACCTGGCACAAGGGGTAGAGGCAATGCTAGTATCATCCTGAGGACTCCATGGCAAGTCCTCCAGGTTACTCACCTGGTTCTGTCTTCATCTTCTAATTTTACAAATAGTACGAATAATAATAATGACAGTGTAAGCTCTGTGTCAATCACTTTGTGCATAACCTACCATTTATTTCTTTAACAACTTTAAGAGGTAGGTTTTCTTTTTTGTGGAAGGGTAAACTGAAGAAAAGAGGGGTTAAGTGACTTTCCTGAGACCCTTGAACTGGTGAGTGTTTAGGGAGCCAGTAACTGTGCCCAGTTTTGTCTGAAACTAGAGGTTATTCTCCTAACCAAGTGCATGCTGGCTTATTTGGTGAGCTCTGATCATAACTTAGATTAAAGCTCCCTTCCTCCCTGGCCAGTATGGACCTACTGTGAGCTTCTTGTTGGGTGTGGATGAGGTGGGGCAGCCCCTGAGGTCCTGTTGACTATGAATGTCAGTTGTCATGCTCGCTGGTAGGCTCAGCTTTCAAACAAGTCCTGCCTTTTAGCTCCCTGGAGTTAAGACCCAGGACCTTTTGCCTGTTCTTCTCCTGACCAATGGTGCAGCCTGTTTCTCTGGGCTGAATGAAGACTCAGTGCCTTCTCAACTCTGATGCTGAGACTCTGAGATTTTAAATAGTGGGGTACCCTGGCCTGACTGAGGCAGGTTACACTGAAAGCTTGCAGGGGCAGAGTCTTTGCATGTTAGCACACGCAAGAATGATACCTTCCCAGAAAGGAAAACATCTCTTGTTTTCTTCCAGTAAATCAAGACTGGGAGGTGCATTTGTTTAATGGGCTCCATCCACAACTAATCCAATTTGGTAAGTGACTTGAGGATGGGGAAAAATGCTGACCTGACACTTTGGAGAGTGGACTCAAAGGGGCTCAGGCAGCAATACATGTAGCATTGTGAGCAGGAGATAAAGCAGGAGAACCCACCTGTGGGTCAGGGTTTCACCCCTTCCCAGTGCAACACTCACCCCCTGATCATTTGTATGTTGTGTTTCCCATTAAGCTCCTGATCTGCATTTCTGTCTACATGCATTTTGATCTGTATGTCTGTCTTTCTGTTAGAGTCATACCAGGATCCATAGAGTCTACCCACCATCATGGCAGATGAGTAATGGCCCTGTTAGGACAGGTAAGAGCTCAGATTGAAGGACAAGGAGTGTGGTAGACAGAATAATGACTTCCCAATGACGTGCGCATATGAATCCTTGGAACCTGTGAGTCTGTTACCTTGCATGGGAAAAATAAACTTTTTAGATGTGATGAAGATAAGGATCTCAGGAGGAGAGAGTCCTGGATTATCCAGGCGGGTTCATTGTAATCACAAGGGACCCTATGAGAAGGAGGCAGGAGGATCAGAGGCAGGGAGGAGACACAATGATGGAGGCAGGGGCTTGGGCTTTGAAGATGGTGGAAAGGGACCAAGAGCCAATGAATGCAGGCAGCCTCTAGAACATGGGAGAGGTGGGGACACAGATCCTCCCCTAGAATCATGAAGCTCAGCCCATGCCTTAATTTTAACCCTTGAGATCTGTTTGGGCTTTGATCTCCAGAAATGTCAGATAACATATTGTGTTGGTCAAGCTACTAAGTTACAGCAGAAAGAGAGAACAGTGCAATGAGTCAATAAGACCTATGTATGGGGCAGCTGGGTGCCTTGGCTTTCCAGACTCACTGAGAGACTCATGCTGCAAACAGATCATGAAGACAGATCTGGGAGCAGAAGAGGGCCTCAGAATGGGCTGGGATCAGTGCAAGGCCAGGGATCCCTGGAAGATTGCTCCACAAGGGGTCTGAACATTGAGATTCAGGCATGACATGGAGACTGGGGCTCAAGGATTAAAAATCAAGAAAGTGATTTGGAGCTGGGCTTGGTGGCCCATACCTGTAATCCTAGTGACTGGGCAGGCTGAGGTAGGAGGATTGCAAGTTCAAGACCAGCCTGAGGAACTTAGATAGACCCTGTCTCAGAATAAAACATAAAAGGGCTGGGGTGTAGCTCAGTAGTAGACTGCCTCTAGGTTCAATCCCTAGTACTGGTTGGGAGCAGGGAGGAAGGAGATCTGGGGACTGGATATAGGGTGCCATTGTAGAAAGAACAAAGGAAGGACTCAATTTTGCCAAGGTGAGTTTGGTGTCTAGCTGTGTGCTCTGTGACTTTGCCCTCTTCATCTACAAAATGGAGGTCCTGGTTGGCTTGGAAATCACAGATGGGAGGCTGCAGGTTTCATCCGGTTCACAGACATGATTGACCTGCACTGGATTCTTTAACAACATTTGGACCAATATTTAAGCATTATTAGGATTCATATAAAAATGTAAAGTGCTGACTTATCTTACTATGAGGGGTGGCCTGGTGACATTGACCTTGTGTTCCTGCCTGCTGTAGTCTCTTGGTCAATCCCCACTGGAGGTGGGATAGCCCCAGGGGAGGCAGGCCTGAAGTCAGGGAGGTGGGTGGTGCTCTCATCACCCAAAAGGGTTAGCACAGCCCTGGCTTCTTAGACCAGGGCTTGGGGAGCCCCCAGGGAGGTGTCTGAGCATGTGGGCTCCTCACAGCCCTAATCTCCAGATACAACTTGACAAGTGCCAAGTGCAGCAGGACTCTCAGCCACATTGATCTGGACACTAAACTCCTATTAATGGAGTCAGAGAAGGCAATTGCTTTCTTGGAAGACACTGGCAGCTGATGGCTTGTGCAGACCTTATAGTCAGATGGAGACACCCAGAATGCTCCGCAGAAGCAACTACAAGTGAAAGATTTGCACACCTGGTTGTCCAACCTGAGCACAGGCTGCCCAGCCTGGCCCTGTCATGTGGCCATCAGTTTAGCTGCCAGCCTCTCCTATGACTTGGAACCTTGGCTGTCTCTCCTGCCTTGACTCCTTTACACTGTCTTGACATTTCCTCTCTCCCTTCTCAATTTGGCCAGCCTTTGTAGGTTCATCTTCCCTGGTTTTCTGGTCCATTTTGGCTTGTGCCCTCAGCCCATCTAGACCCCCTTGATGATCTTTTTGGATCTATCTCCCTGGTTCTTCAGACTCCCTCTAATTGATGTGAGCTTGGTTTTGACTTCTGAATCTGTGCACCTTGGCTGGAGCTGAGGGCCATCAGTTTGCTTTTGCTGTGTGAACTCTGTTACTGTCCAGGACCCTCCTCAGTCCCAGCTGCCCCTCCTTCATCACCAACGTCCAGCTCTTTCCCTTCTCAACTACCTCTAGCTCATTTCTCTCCATTCCCTACAGTCCAAACTATGTCCATCTCCCACTTGGGCTGCTCCCAGGGCTTGCTATCTGGACCCCCTGCCATGAGGCTTTACTTTACTCTTTTCTAATTTTTTTTTTTACATTTTTTAAAAATTTATTTTGATTCATTGTACAGCTGATGTTTCTCTAGTTGTACACAGGTAGAGTCACACCATTTGTGTAATCATACATGTACATAGGGTAATGATGTCTATCCCATTCTGTTGTTATTGTTACCCCCTCCCCTATTCTACCCCCCTTTTTTCCCTACGCAATAGGGAAAAAAGGACAGAGGACATAATAATACACATCAGCGACATGAGGCTTTTTCCCTTCCTCCATTCTTGCCTCCCTCCCACCCTGCATTATGTATCATCATCCACTTATCAGAGAAATCATTCAACCTTTGGTTTTTTGGGATTGACTAATCTCACTCAGCATGATCATCTCCAGCTCCATCCATTTACCTGCAAATGCCATAATTTTATTATCCTTTATGACTAAGTAATATTCCATTGTGTATATATACCACAGTTTCTTTATCCATTCATCCATTGAAGGGCATCTAGGTTGGTTCCACAATCTAGCTATTGTGAACTGAGCAGCTATGAACATTGATGTGGCTGCATCACTGTAGTAATCTGATTTTAAGTCATTTGGGTATAGGCCAAGGAGTGGATAGCGGGGTCAAATGGTGGATCCATTCCAAGTTTTCTAAGGAATCTCCACACTGCTTTCCAGAGTTAATTTACTCTTTAAATAACTTCTTTAATAGCAACTAGACAATTCTCTCCAGAGAGCAAACCTGGTCATGGGAACTCTGGTCAGAATCTTTCAACAGATATCTTCTCATTTCTGGAGAAAGTCTGGGTACCAGCAGTTCTTGATAGGGTCCCTGTTCTCTCCTGTAGTCTCATGTCTCAGGAGTATCCATTCCCCCAGTCCTTGTTTTAGCCTTACTGGTCTATTAGCAGGACCCCTTGTTCCCTCTGAAATTGGGACTTTTTCAGATGTTATTCCCTTTGGCTGGAACCTGCAACTACTCCACCCCAGTCACCTGTCCAACTCACCTTTCACAAGTCTGTGGATGCTGCTCCCAGCATTATGCTCTAATGTAATCTCGCCTCCAGTCACCCCCAATTGTTGTTGCTTGAAGTTATCAGTTTTGAATCCCCAGACTTTAAGTTCCATGGAGACAGGAACTTGATCTGTTTGGTTCTCTGTTATAACCCATTATATGGTAACCTAGCATAAGCCTGAGACACAGCCCATGCTTAACAAATGTACACTAGATGGATGAATCATAACAAGGATAAAGCCAAGAGCAGAGGAAGCTCTTGCAGAATAACCTTGAGATTGATCCAGAGTTATCTTTGTGATACTCTTTGAGCATCCTCATTGAAGTGCAAGTCAGGTAAGGGGATTGGGGTGAGGAGCAGATTGTAAGAATCTTTTCTCAACACCTAGTCCCCACTTAACCATTTGTCCATGAAACAGGATCACCTTGCCCACCTGAAGAGGAAATGAGCTTGATTTACTATAACTAATATCAGATTTGTCTGATTTCAGAGTTCAGCTTTCTTGACTATCATCCTATTCTATCTGAAAGATAACTGGTAATCAGTCCTGAGTTCACTTCCCATGAGATGGGACAAAGATCTGAACTCTAACCTTTGTTCTGCTACATGTAGCTGTGTGCCCCCTTGGGTTTCTGTTTCCTGTTACCTAATCCACAGGGCTGTTGTGAGGGCTCATCTTGTATTACCTCTGGGCTTACAAAGGGTGGAGACCAGGCTTGTCTATGTGGTATTTCCCATTGCTCAGCACATGGCCTAGCCCATTCACAGCCCTGAAAATGTGATCTTTAAATTGAAAAGCTCTTTGCAAACCACATTCTAAAATCCTTCATGAGTCAGGCACTGGAGTTGGGCAGTGAAACCCACTCTATCCTCACTAACTGGACAATTGCCTCATGTCACTGATGTGTATTATTATGTCCTCTGCTATAATGCATGTCTTTTAAAAAGAAAATTAGGATCTGTCAAGCACCATTACACAGTGAACCCAGAAAAAGGGCAGCCCATGGCAGCATATCAAGCTTCAGAGGAGCAGAAGCAGCTGTCTGAGGAACCTTTCTCTGGGGGCCTGGTCATTACCTGTGCATGCTCCACTGGAGAAACTTCTTCTCTTCCCGGGTCCTTGGCAGCTGTCTGGAGAGTACAGTGGAAAGAACTTGATACAACTTTCTGACCCAGGAGTGGAGTCCACTTCCAAAAATACTTAGAACACTGTACCTGTCCACACAATGGGGTCCTGAATAAAAGAAAAAGACCAATTCCAGAGCTGTCAAAGAGGAAGGATGGAGCTCATGACTCTGATAGGACTGGCTCCTCCTAGTAGTCTGTGTTTTGTGTCTGGTGATGTGATGGCATCAACCCGGTATCCTCAAGAGGGAGGTCCCTCTTACAGGTGAGGAAACTGAGGCTTGGCAAGTCTAGCCTGGAACTAGGTGAATCTGACCCCAAAGCCTGTGTTCTTTCCATGCCTCATGCTGCCTGCCCTCTTCCTAAGACAGCGTGAGACATGGATGCAGAAGGCTGGCAAAGGACAGGTATTTGGGCTCCCACCCATGGGATTGGCCAGCCACTCAGACACTTTCATTTGTCCTCATTGCATTGGCTGGTGGCTGGGGAGCATCTTACTTGGCCAGCATGACAGCCTTGTGGTAGTGTTTAAGGAATGGCAGTTTAGATGCCTTGTCCTCAGGGGTCTGCTAAATGGATGAGTGGTTAATTAACCACCTCCCCCGAACCCATGCACACAGTTTCCCAGGCCTAGCCTTGCTCTGCACCCTGCTGTCTTCTTTTCTTTTCTCCTTCTCCTCCATTTTGTTCTTCTCTTCCTTTCCTTCCTCTCTCACCCTTTCTCCTCTTTCTTCCTTTTCTTCCTCCTCTTGTCCCTCCTCCTTCCCTGTCTAGTGCTCATAGCTCCTCACCTGCCAGCACATAGAACTGGCCAGTATCACAGGTGGGGGAGTAAATGCTGAGCTGTGACAGTCCTGTCTGCCTCAGAAAGAGAGGTTTTATGTAGTTTTTGGCATTTACAAATCCTTTGTGAAAAGGTCACCCTGTTCTTAGAATCTTTTATTAATGCTGAAGACCGGCCCCGGAAATGTCATGTCTTTTTACCATGATATTTACTCAGAAAAGTATGACTAAGCATCTGAAATTCTATCAGCAGCTCAACCCCTAGGGCCAGGCAGAGAATATGCAGGGATGAATGGATTGTTGGTTCCCCTGGGGCAGTTAGGTGCTCCTGTCCTCCAGAGCCCTGGGAAGAGGAAAGGAGGGAGGGACAAGGTCCAGACACCTGGGCATCCATCCTGTGTACTTGTCCTTGCTGTCCCAGCAGCTCCAGAGCACAGTCTGGTCTATGCTGAAAGAGATCTTGGTATATATGTGGAGACAGGTGTGGAGACTGAGGCTTAGAGTGGGGAAGACATCTGCAGGGTCACCCAGCAAGTTGGTGCAATGCTAAGACTAAAGTGGCCAGCACTTGGTCTCCCACACCAAGCTGTCATCTTGCTCTCACTCTCATGGAGAACCTGGGAAGAGGACTGGAAGCAAGTCTCTTCCTGGATCCCACATTCTGGTTCCTGCATCCAAGGCAGTAAGTACACTGTGGAGGAGACACTGACTTGAATGACCCTGCTTCCCACCTGCCTCTGCTTCTTTCATGACTTCCTGTTCTGGGTTACAGAGTAACAGACTTTCCTCAAAGTGCCACCCTTCTAGATGGTCTTGGAGGGGTCTGGGACAGGAAGAAGTTGAAACCTGTCCTGTAGTTTTATTTAGCATAGGTTGCCACAATAAAATACCACAGACTAGGACTTCAATAGCAGTCATTTGTTTTCTCACTGTCCAGGAGGCTGGAAGTCTGAGATCAGGGGCCAGCATGGCTGGGCTCTTATCTCTTCCTGGCTCAACCTTCTCCCTGTGTCCTCACCTGGCCTCTCCTTTGTGCTAGTTGGGGCTGGGGTGGGATGGGCAAGCTCCCCCTGTGCCTCTTCCTATAAAGACACTAATTCTGTTTTGAGGCCCCCACCTAACCCAAATTACCTTCCAAATGCTCCATCTCCTAATGCCATATCCTGGGCATTAGGACTTCAATGTATGTGTTTTTTTTTTTTTTTTTTTTTTGGGCAGGGGGACACATTCAGTCTGCAGCACTTGCTATTTCACAGGGATCATTTGGAAAGGAGAAGACAATAGATATGAAATTAATGTACAAACTGTAGATTGTGTACCTGAATAAATTTTTATGATTGTTTCACCTGTGGGAGGAAACCAGGGGAGAAGGAAGAGTAGAACTTTCCCTGCTGAGTGCATCTGAGGAGCTCTGTGTCCAGAGAGGAAGGTGAACCTCAGGTAAGGAGACCCTAGGCAGAGGGAGTGGAGAAGGTGTTTGCTCTTGCCTCTTAGCATCAATTCTCCCTTCACCTGCCCCTCTCTCTCCCACCCTCATTTCAATAGTCTGAATGAATCATGAGTCCAGTGCCTGAGCCAACTACCATTTCCCATTGCTCTGGCCACAGTTGCTGCTCCAGGGATGGGAACTTGACCCCTGGATGTCTAACAGTTGTTTCAAGGACTTTTACCGGTATTCACTCTTTTCTGATGTATTTGAACTTGGCAGGATGTAGCCTCAAAATTCACTGGTATAGCACTTGTGACCATGAGGGGGCATCTAGCTGTGCCCACTCAGAGAGATGGGTAAGAATGTGTACTCTTAAACAGGTTAGTCATCATGAGGACAGGGGTTTAGTCTGCACACTAAGAATACTACCTGAAACATAGTTGTATTAATAAATGCTTAGAAGCATAGAAACATAGAAGTATTAGTACAGTATTATATTAATATTAATATAATATTATATTTTCTATTATAATACATAGAAGTATTATAATAGAAAATAGAAGTATTAATAAATACTTATTAAATCATAAATATTTGGAGACCCTGTATCCAGGCATACCTGTAGTCAGCCCTATTCCTAAACATTTTAGTTATATAAAGTGTTAGACCTTGCTTGCATCCTGATCCTGCTATGGAGTGGTCTAGCCTAAGCTACTCAGACACAGGCTTGGATGCAGGGTGGGGCCTCAGAGCTGAGGGCTCCTGGTCATACTCTAGGCACAAGGAGCCCTTTTTGCCCTTTCAGGAAATCATGAGGTCATAGTGCTCCCAAGTTGATGGTGACCCTGCTCTGGTGGTCATAGAAGAATCACCAGCATGGGAAATCAAATGCTGCCATACATCAGGCCTTGGACCCTACCACAGACAGAACCCCTTGGCTGCCAAAGTTCTGGTGAGAGTGTGTTGCTCACCTTGACCTCTCTCTAGTGCTGGATGGAGCTCAGGATGTAGGCCTGGCTGTTTTAGGAGTAAGGGTTCCCTTCCTGTAACTTTCCACTAGGATTAAGTGGAAAGTTCTTCCATCCTGCATCTGATGCAGAGGATTAAAGGATAATACTGGAAAAAATCATTTCTACATTTAAAATTGAGTGTGTACCATGTGCTAGTGAGTATGAAGTAGCTGTTGCTATTTTTCCCATAAACAGGTGAGGAACCAGACATCCAGAGAAGGAAAGTAACTTCCCTGGGGCTCAGATAGGAGGGGGAGGACTGGGATTTGATCATAGTCCATCTGGGTCTGGTGCCTCAACTTCTAACTGCTATGATAATTGCTGCTTGACAGAGATAGTACAGGGGTCTCATGGTGGGGGTGCCCAAAATGCAATATAGAGCCACCATCTGACAAGATGGCAGCTGGAGGCCCTACCCCATCTACCTGCATCTGTGCCAGAACTTGGTGGGGGAAAGGTAGTCTTCCTGGGAGCTCTCTGCTAGTGGCCATCAGGGAACCTATTGGGGAAAAAACACCTGATGTGTTCCTTGTGACTCATGGGCAGGACCCAGGACAGCAGCCTTCCCTGCTGCTGTTGGAGAGGAAGGCCCAGCACTGATGCTCTTCCTATGGGCAACGTTGTTGTCCACACAGGAGGCAGGGGTTCCCTGCACCACCTGTGGTTCCTAGGTAGTTGTGTGAGGAAGGAGGCCTTGTGGTGAAGACAGCTGATGATGATGGTTCTGAATTCCTAGTACTGTGCTTGCCAGAGCAGTTTGTGTGCTGGCTGGAGGCCACCTCCTCCCGGAGGCTCTGAGACCGGGCTATGTGGAATGAGAAGAAATGATTGGTCATGCATGGATCTTGGTATATCCATGCTTGTGGATTATCCCATGAAAGCTTGGGACCATGAAACCCAGAACCCCCATGGATGCCTTGTCTCTGCTCTCCTGTCTCCTCTCTAGGGACAGTGGCAGTCCATTGCCCAGCCCTAGTAGGTGCTGATGAAGGTTACAGTGATGCTTAGCTTCCATCTCTCAAGGCAATGAGGTGGGGCCCCTCTTGGTGAGTGATCTCAGTAGCCCTGTTGCCGGCCCTTCCAGAATCTGCTCCTCATGCAGTGGGTGGCTTATGATGCATTGGGCCCTTCTCCACTGGTAAACAAGTGAGAAATCAAGACCAGCTTGGGTGACTCAGAGGCACTTTCAGTCAAGTGTTGGCCCCTTGGTGTGAAAATAGCCGAGGGGCGCAAAAAGTCCTGCTCTGGTAAATCAGGACAGTCATTATTTCACAGGAATAGGAATCAGTCATATTAATAGGAAGAACTCACACTTCTCTTCTAAACTAGAATGTGACGTCTTCAGGAGAAAATCAATGCTTTGGTTGAAAGACAAGTTTGTCCTTAGACTGTCAGGAGAAAGCTCACAGCAGCTATGGTTGGTGGGGAGAGCCCAGAGTGGAACTGCAACTCATTCCTCCACTATCCTGGAGGTCCCCGTTGCTCTGGGACAGGGCAGGGGCAGCCCCACAATATGTGGCTGCGATGGAATGGGCTGTGTGCAGGACCAAAGGCAAGACTCCCAACAGATTTAGAAAGATGCAGATGGTCTGGAAGGAAGGGTGTTATATTTACAGGCAGAGGCTGCAGGTGGAAGATGCAGAGGAACTGGGAGTGAGAGGGTTAGAATGAAGTAGTGTCCCAAATGAGACCTTGGTTCTGTTTCTCTACCCTGTGACATGTGAGGTCAAGATGCTGGACCAGTGTTTCTCACGGTGCAGTGTGCATTAGAGTTCCCTGGAAGGCATGTGAAAACTGTGAATTGCTGGCCCCATTCTCAGAATTTCTGAATCAGTAGGTCTGGGATAGGACCTGAGAATGTGCATTTCTGCTGATCAGAGAAGCACACTTGGAGAGCCATTGGCCTTGATGCCACCTATTGCTATTGAGCACCTTCTGGGTGATTACTTGAATTCTTCAGCTAAAAAGCTACTTCCAGGGTTTGGTTTAAGACAGGTTGGGAGCATCCATGGAGAATGGAGTGGAACAGAATCCCTTAGGTCATGGGGCTGAACTCTGGCCCTTCCTTCCCTGGGGAGAGCAGAACATCAGCCACTTGCTAGCCTGAGATCACAAGGCTGATTTCTCTGGTTCACCCACTCCCCCAGGAGGCAAAGGGGTGACGCCCTTCCTAGGATGCAAAGAAGGGGCCCTGCTAAGATAGTTGATGCCAAGAATACCCTGAACCAGGTACTGAGGTTTGCAGAGGTGGTGGGGTATTATAGTGGGGAGCAACCCAGTGACAGAACCTTAGGGATTGGCATCAAAATTCAGGTTCATATTTTACTTCACCTTTTTGTGCTGTGTGACTGGGTGGGGTGGCATTCCAACTATTGATCCCCGATTTTCTTATCTTTAAAATGGGAACAATGAAAAGCCTGCCCTACAGTCACTGAGATTGTTTGGGGAGGATAAGGCAATGGATGTGGAATCAATATGTGAACTGTAAATTTTGGACAAAGAGTCAACCATCAGTATCCTTGGGGATGGGATGGGGGATTGGTTCCAGGACTTGCCCCTTGGATGTCAGAATCTGCAGGTGCTCAAGTCTCTTTTGTAAAACGGAGTACTATTTGCATGTAAACTATACTTATCCTCCCGTATTCTTTAAATTATCTCTAGATTACTTATAATAGTGATCACAATGTAAATGCTGTGTAAATAGTTATACTATATATTTAGGGAATAATGACAAAAAAAGGACACCTTTTTTTTCAAATATCTTTGATCTATGGTTGGTTGAATTTGCCAATGTGGAAGCTTCAGATATGGAAATGACTGGATAAAAGACCCAGTTAATTTTTAATTTTAAATGAGGGGAGAAACAAGAACTGGAAGAGTCACTACCATGGGTTTGGGGTGCTGGCCCCTTCTCTTTTTCTCCTTACATTCAGAGTAGTTGGATTTAAAATAAAAGATGAATTACATGAGGTAAAAGTCCATGCTTTGACTGTGACATCACCCTAGCCAGGACTCTCACTAATGTCGAAGGTGGAATAGGCTCATTGGGTTTGGGAAAAGGTCCACTGTGTTTTGGAAATGTTGACATTTGCTGGTTTGGGACTGTCACGATGCTTCTGCATGCTTTCTTTTGAGAGTGGATGTTAATCAAGGTTCTAGAGAATGCTGACATCCCTCAGAGCTGACTTGTGTATTTGCAGCCCTGTGCAAATACAAACACCAGCAGCAGCAACACGTGAACTGCATCTACATGTGCACTTGCTGCACAACAGGAGCTTTATGGGCCCTGCTTCAACTTGGAAGGCGGGCGCTATAGGTCCCACTCTAGAGATGAAGAAGCTGAGGCCTGGAGATGTTCACTTTGACTAGTGAACAATTTAGTGGGTGGCTGAGCCTTGTACCCTTCTGCTTCTCACAAGGGATGTGAAAATCCATTGTAAACTGCAGTGTCAAGTGACTGGAAGGATCTATTAGTACCCTGCCCCTCCATCCCTTTTTAGTGTTCAGAGTGATTTTCTGGAGCTCTTTATTTTCCTAGTTGGACAAATGTCCAGCCACGTGTGCAGAGCCACACTGACAGCATTGCCCACATGGCCTCTGGCACCCTGTAGCTCTGATACCAGAGTCCCAGCCCCAAGTGACCACAGGCACCTTGGAGTTGGAGCAAAGTGGGTTACAGGCACCTTCTCTATTTGTTTTGTATTAGCCTATTGCCTGTGAAAATTCCAAGCTTGCTCCCCCCACCCCCCAATCAAAGCCACTTTGTTGCGCTGGCATAATTTCTTACAATAACATTAACATATCATTGGAGCTCATTACCTTTGGTGTAATAGTTCCCTATTGAACTGTGTCAGACTAATTATGTCAGTTCCTTTTCATTCCAGTTTAGTGCTTCTCCAGAGAGTCGCAGTGCAGCGCTGGTAATAATGATTAAACTGCTGTCTAATGCTCCACTGGATGGCCAAACCAAACAGGGGAAAATTCCTCGTTGAAGATGGACTTGTACAGCCCTTGTACTTGACGCAATTTGGTGTTTTAAAAGCCATTACCGGGCGGTCATCTCTCTGCATGACGATGGAGGTCTGGTAGTGCTTCTTGGGGGATGAAAAAGCAAATCAGGGAAGGAAGTAGTTTTGCAAGGCGAGGAGTGGTAGAGAGGCAGCCCAGGTGCTTTGCATTCCCTGGGTGAGTGCGCAGGTTCTGACGGGGACCATCTGGAGCCAGGCTTTGCAACTCAGCCAGCAGAGGTGGGTGTGCAGGAAGAGGCCAGGGTAATGAATCAGGACAAGCCAATATCAAATGCTTAAAGCTCTGTTGCCAGTGTCAGACAAAAGAGCCAGGGAAGATGAATGAAAATGAAGTCATTTTCACCTTCCTGTAGTCTCAGGAAGAGCTCTTTGCTCAAGTCTAAATCGAACATATCTTTGTCTTTTTGCATAAAGTGAAGGAAGGAAATCTTGTGCTTTGACAGGAGCTTTGACAGAAGGTTGATGCTTTTCATCACCTAACAGGATGCTAACCTGTGCTGAGAACCCATTATTGGTGATTACTAACGATCCTAATAATAATAGCCAACATCGGCTGAGTGATTAGTTTGTGCCAGGCATTGTGTTAAGGGTTTCATGACTGCCTGCTCATTTAACCCGTAAAATAATTTTATGGGGGGTGTCTTATTATCCCCATTTTGTAGATGAGAAACCAGGGTGCAGGGAGATTAAGTAACTTGCTTAGGGTCACTCCTAGATCCCCACATCTAACTCCAAAGCCTGTATACAAAGCTAGACTCCCTCTTCATGCAGCCAAACAATATGATTGGAATTGTCTGTCCTACAGCCGATAGCTGTGTCCCTCAGATACTGTGAGTCCAATAGATACTATCTCCACCTTCCTGTGGCTGGGAACTCCACAGTCAATATCAGTACAAGGTGTTCCATTCTGTGAGTGGGTGGAGGCAGAGGGCGAGAAAATGACTTCACTCATTCACTCAGCGTTAACTTGAGTGTCCACTGTGTGCCAGGTTCTGTGAGGTGCTAGGGATTCTGGGGTCAGCAAAACAGTCACAGGCTTTGTTTCCTTGGAATCTGTAAGCCATTCAGTTCATGGCAGCTGTGAAACAGCAGAGGGGGGAGAGAGGGAGAGAGAGAGAAAGAGAAAGAGGGGGTGCGGGAGAAGGGACTGAGGAGATCAATCTTTCCAGGGCTTGCATTCAGTGATCTGCTTCTTCCAAACAGGTCCTAACTCTCAACAGTCCATCCAGCTACAATTAATTCATTAAATGGATTAATCCACTGATGAGGTCAGAACCCTTATGATCCAATCATTGCCTGTTATGGTTTGAATATGAGGTGTTCCCACAAAGTCCTGTTGTAGAAATATTCAGAGGTAAAATGATTAGATTATGAGTGCTGTAGCCTAATCAGTGCATCCTAGTTTGAAGGGACTGATTGGGTGGTAACTACAGGTAGGTGGGGCATGGCTGGAGGAGGTGGGTCACTAGGTTTGTGCTCTGGAAGGGCTGTTCTTTCTGTGCCTGCTCTCTCTCTCTGTTTCTCTCTTTCTCTACTTCCTGACCCCACCATGAGCTGGACAACTCTCCTCCACTGGGTGCATCCCCCATGATGTGATGTTCACCAGGAACCTTCAGAGCAATGGAATCAACCATCTTCAGACTGAGACCTCTGAAACTGTGAGCTCCAAATAATTTTTTCTCCTCTAAGTTGTTGTCAGACATTTTGTCACAGTGATGAAAACCTAACTAAAATTGCCTAAAAGCCCCTCCTTTGAAGTTTGCTGTATTGGGGATTATGTTTTAAACATATGGACTTTTGGGGGGCATTCCAGATCCAAAACATAATAACAGGGAATTGGTATTGAGGAATGAGGTGCTGTAACAAAGACCTGACAATGTAGAAGTGACTTTAGAACCAGGCAACATGTGGAGGCTGGAAGAGTTTTGAGGCACATGCCAGACAAGGTCTATATTGCTGTGAGTGGATTGTTAAGGATGATTCTGATGAGGGCTCAGAAGGAAACCAGGAGAGCTACAGAGCAAGCCTCAGTGTTCTTCAAGAATACCTAAGTGATCAACAATGTTGGTGGAATGTGAAGGACGTCTTAGTCCATTTTACAGCATAATAGAATAGTGGAGACTAGGTAACTTACAAAGTAAAGAAAGTTATTTCTAACAGTTCTGGAGTTTGGGAAGTCCAGTATCAAGGTACCAGTATCTGATGAGAGCCTTCTTGCTGTATCATCTCATGGCAGAAGGTGAAGGGTGAGAGGAGGCAAGAGGGAGATGTTGAGAGGGATGAACTAGTCCTGTTACAAGGAACCCACTCCCATGATAAAAAAAACCCATTCCCATAATAACAGCCTTAGTCCATTCATGGGGGTGGTGCCCACACCACCCCAAACTACCAATGGGCCCCACCTCCTGACACTTCTTCAGTGGGGATCAAGTTCCTAACCATGAACTTTGGGGGGACACATTCAAATTGTAGTAGATGGCAAAGGCCGTTCTGATGAGGTCTTGGTTGGAAATGAGGAAAGTGCTATTGGACAATGGAGGACAGATCATCTTTATTATAAAAAGTCAGGGACTTTGCTGAGTTGTGTTTGTGTCCTACTGTTTTATGGAAGGTAGAACTCATGAGTGATGAAATTGGATATTTGGCTGAGGAAATATCTAAGTGTTAAAGGCTTGTCTTCTTTCGATGGCTTAGCGTAAAGTGTGAGAAGAGAGAAATGGCTTAAAGATGGAGTTGTGAATCAGAAGGGAAGTCGATCTTAAAGACTTGGAAAATTATCAGTCTATTCATATTATAAAGAATGAGAAGGGATTTTTTTTTGGGGGGGGAAACTTTAAGGGTGTGAACATCTGAAAGGAAATCAGACAGTTACTTAAACAGGAGGAACTATTGTTTGAGACAATGGATGAATGACCCACTTCACTCACAAGGTGATCCAGAGATCATCAGAACAATTTCAATGAGGGGCTGCAGGTGGCTGTGGGACCTTGACAGGCCTTGGCCAGCATCACCCCATATCATGGACTACATCCCCTATATCCTTGTGCTTTGGTCATTGGCCACTACCAGGTGTCACTGCAGTGGGCCCCCATGTCTCAGAGACCATGGTGGTCACCACTCTGGAAGTCATAAGCAGCAGACTTTGGTACCAGTGATACACAGAGTGCATGGAGCCATGGTGGTAGGGCTACCTATACCTAGATTTTAAAGAATAGTGTCTCCTGCAACCATGGGTGCATGATCAAGGCAGAGAACTAGAGAGAGCTTCTGCTAGCAATGTCCAGAAGAATCAGAGGAGAGAGGTTGTCCCTGAGGTCCAGAAAGGTAGAGGCATTGTATGTGATTTCATCTCTGGGGAGTCACAGGCATGTGCTTCCAACCTGTGAGGGTTGCAGGCATGGGGAGGGGCAGGGCCACCTGAAGTCTTGGTGACCAACAAGACTGTGGGTGGGGACCTCAACCCCAGTGGGTCTGGAGGGCAGAGCACTGAGCCAGTGAATATTATTTTTGAGCCTTAAGGGTTTGAACTTGTCCTTCACTGTTACACCTTTTGTGATAAGAATGTTTGACCTGGGCCTGTCTCACCATTGTATTTTGGAAGCATGTAAGTTGTTTGTTGTCACAGGCTCACATCTGGAGGGGACTTCGCCTCAGAGTGAATTGTGCCTTGAATTTCACCTGTATCTGGTTTAGATGATGTTCAGAGGACACTTTGAACTTCAGACTTCTGAACTGATGCTGGAATGAGTAATGACTTTGGGGGTTACAGTGATGGGTGTTTTGCATGAATATTGGGGGCCAACGTTAGAATGCAGTGGGGTGAATATTTTGTTTCCTGAAAATTCATAGGTGTAAACCTTAAATAGAAAATAATGGAATTAAGAAGTGAAGATTCGGGGAGGTGATTAGGTCATGTTTTAGTCAGCTGTTTCGCTGCTGTGACTAAATGACCTGACCAGCATAACTGTAGAGGAGGAATAGTTTTTCTGAAGACTCAGTGTTTCAGAGGTCTTAGTCCATAGAAGGCCAGCTCCATTCCTCCAGGCTCGAGGTGAGGCAGAACATCATGCCAGAAGAACATGGCGGAAGGAAGCAGCTCACATCATCAGGAAGCAGAGAGAGAGAGAGAGAGAGAGAGAGAGAGAGAGACACTCCACTCTTCAGATACAAAATATATACCCCAAAGCCACGTCATGATTCCTACCTCCTCCAGCCACACCCTACCACTTCAGTTACCACTCAGTTAATCCCTATCAGGGAATTAACTCACTGATTGGATTAAGACTCTCACAACCCAATCATTCTCCTTCAAACCTTCTTGAATTGTGTCACATGTGAGTTTTTGGGGGATATCACATCTAAACCATAAGAGGTCATGAAGATGGAATCCTCATGAATGGGATTAGTGCCCTGATAAAGGGGGGCCTGAGAGAGCTTGTTCATCTTCTACCATATGGAAACAGTGAAAAGACAGCCACAGGTGACCTAAGAAATGGGTCCTCACCAGACACTGAATCTGCCATCATCTTGTTCTTAGAGTCTCTAGCCTCTAGAGCTCTGAGAAATTAACATCTGTTGTTGAAGCCACTTAGCCTGTGTTTTGTTATGCAGTCTTAGCTGAATGTTATAGTATCTCTAATGAAGTATAGGAACAGGTTTTGTAAATTGTACAGTTCTGAGGAAATGGTAATTGTTAGAGATTTCATGACTCAAGCTACACTTGGTGCATTGTTTCTCTGCATCAAAATTACCTGGTAAGTATAAATGATGTGATAAAATGCAGAATACCTGGGCCCCACTGGCCTTAAACATCAGTAATAGGACTCTGTCTGTTTCAGTTTTTCTAGAATGTGTTCTTGGTGACACTATATCCATTGAATATATATAGGAGTTCCTAAGAACAAGAATTTGGTTAACCAATAAATTTTGGAAATGCTGAGCAAATTAGGATTTATTTTTTAAGTTTGCAGAACTTTTCAGGACTTTAAAATGCCTCATAGTCTATTAGAGAGGAGTTACTTTCTCCCTAGTGCACATAATCTTGGAATATCTTTTCCTCAAACCATTTTGTGGGAATTGGTACTTTGTGGAACCATTGTCCCAAGAGGCATGTAAGCTGGGACTCACAAAGTCACATGCCCTCAGGAGCTGGGCAAGCATGCAGAGGATGGAAGAAAATGGGTGTGAGCCCTGGGGAATGGCGAGGGCAGAGGGAAATGTTGGTCCATACTCTGCTTGGATTAAACATTCAATTGCAAATTAAAAAATTTGGCTCATGGCTGCTGAGACTTTTGGAAGAATTTTCTTCCCAGAATGAAAAGAGGAATCCTGGGAACTCCCTAGAGGATGAGCATACAGATGGTGGCTGGGGAGTTCTGGGTCAGAACCTGGGAGGTGTTCAGATGCTTGCAGGATATGGTTGCTCTGAAGATGAGCTTCCCCAAGATGTGTGCCCAAGTGGTGGTGAGAGTAGGAGGTAAGAGAGGGGCTGGAGATGACACTGTGGGTATAGACTCTTAGTGCTGTGTTTCTCCAACTTTAATGAGCACATGAGGCACCAGGGAACTTGTTAAATGGCACGTTCTTACTTAGCAGGTGTGCAGTGAGGCTGAGATGATGCATGTCTGCCCAGTTCCTAGGGAGACCAAGCAGCCCCAAACTAGGGTCCTAGGTCTTAGGCCACCTTGTCTGAGAGCAGTTCCATCCAGGCTGTGTTTCCTTAATTATAGAGTTTGTTCTCATTATAAGGAAGAACTTGTTTTTCTCACAGGAAGAGGGCAAATACGATTTTACAATGAGGATGGTAGGGAACAGGGAACACAACTCTATGGCTTTAGAATAAACTAAGCTTCTGTTCTGAAATGGTTTGCCTGTAGCACAGGCTCAGTAAGTGTAGGATCTCAGGTTCTGGGATGGCACTCCATAGTTAGATTACTTGCTCTACTGGGTGACTTTGACCAAGGGTCAGGACATTTTTTTTTTTTTTTTGCTTTTTAGGACAATTTTTTTTATTCTAATGGATAATTTAAAACTAACATTTCTTTAGTTTTTTGTGTGTATGTACAAGATGTATTTATAATTTTAACAAGGGAGCTGACTTTTTTCTTTTTTTTAATTTACTTATTGATTCATTGAACACAAATGGAGTACAGCTATTGTTTCACTGGTTGTACACAAAGTAGAGTCACACCTTCTGTGTGTTCATGCATGTACACAGGGCAATGGTATCTGTCACACATTCTGTTATTATTTTGGGTCAGGACATTTTTGAGCCTGGTTTTCTAATCTGGAAAAGAGGGCAATGATAAAATTCAGCTTATTGTTTATTATGAAGATTATCTATGCAAAGCATTTAGAAAATTGCCCTATAAATGCTCATTATTCTCTAAACCTCATTCCCTGTGACCCAATGTGGGAGCACTTAATCTGTGGTTATCAGAATTATGGAGCCTGGAGCTATCAGGTTGGGAAAATACAAGTAGAGTAGATAAAAGTAACAGCTTTTGTTTCAGACAGGCCTGAGTTGAAGCCCAGGCCTGTCACCTATTCCACTCCTACCACAGGCCTAGCAACTCCACTCCCAGGTATCCACTCAAGAGAAATAAAAACATAACATCTACAAAAAGACTTCTATGCCTATGTTCATGGCTATAATATTCACGATAACTAAAAATGTGGAAACAACCCAAGTGTCCTTCACCTGGTAAATGGAGAAACAAAATGCATAAAAAGCCACACAATAGGATACCATATGACAACAGGAAGGAACAATGTCCTGATGCATGCTACAACATGCATGAACCTCAAGCACAGTAGTGAAAGAAGTCAGATGGAAAAACTCACATGTTGTATAATACCATTCATAGGAAATGCTTGGAACAGGCACATCTATGGAGATAGAAAGTGAATTAGTGGTTGGTGAGAGCCGGAAGGGGATTGGGGACAATGGGAGTGAATGTAATGGGCACAGTCATTTCTTTTGGGAGGGATGGAAATGTTCTAAAATTGGATTATGGTGATGGCTGCACAGCCCTGTAATAAACTAATGATCAGGGAATTGTACCCTTAGAAAGGTGAATTTTATGGTAGGTAAATTATAACTCTGTAAAGCTTTTAAAAAGAAACAGAAAAAGCACCTTGAAACCTTTGGACAAGATGAAGTCTCACTTACCAAGACTGCTGGGAGACCAGACGTTCCCCGCTGCCCTCCGGCTAGCACTTTTTCCACAAGGAGCGACCTCGGTCCCTGAGCCCATCGGTTTCTTTCCTCTTTCTCACCTGATTGGAGTAAGCATTTTTCAAAGCTTCAATCTCTGGGGGCAAAAGTCCAACTTCTTATTCATTGTCAAAGGCACAGAATCTGGGTCAGTAGAAAATGTGCTTTTCCCCCTGAAAAGCGGGGTCAAGGAGCAGTTGTCAGTTCTATGAATTAGAAAAGAGGTCAGAGAAGGGCAGAGACAGGCCATCTGCCTCCTGGCTTGGGCCTGGGAAGATACTCCTGCTCACAAACCTGCTCCAACAAACATCTCTGTCAAGGGCAAGCAGGTCAGGCAGGTAAGAGCTTACTGCAAACAGATGAGAGGGAGCATTTGCAATCTGGGCCAACCTGGGGTCCTCGGTGGTGGGCAGTCATGGAAAGCCATCTGAACCCAGGTCAGGGCTGGGGTTCTATGGGATTTAGAGGATCGGCAGCAGGGCAGAGCAGAAGCTGGGACTGGGGTCCTAGAAGGCAGAAGAGGAGAGAGCCAAGGGTTTTACCTAGGTGGTGAGGAATTCTTTTTAGTCTAAGACTTTATTTATTTGATACAAAGAATTACTTTCCTCCACAATACCTTTTTTTGGGGGGGGGTACTGGGATAGAACTCAGGGGTGCCTAAACACTGAACCACATCTTCAACCCTTTTAATTTTGAGACAAGGTCTTTCTAAGTCACTTAGGACCTTGCTAAATTGCTGAGGCTGGCCTTGAACTTGTGATCCTCCTCCTGTCTTAGCTTCCTGAATTGCTGGGATTACAGGCATGCACCACCATGCCCAGCCCAGAAACACTTTTTTTTTTTAAATTTAATTTTTTGATTTATTGAACACAAATGGAGTACAGCTATCGTTTCTCTGGTTTTACACAAAGTAGAGTCACCCCATCTGTGCATTCATACATGTACACAGGGCAATGATGTCTGTCACACATACTGTTATTATTATTACTCCCCGACCTCAACCCCACCCCTCCCTTCCCTTTATGCTCTCTATCCTTTCTCCATTCTTGCCATCATTCCACCCCACATTATGCATCATCATTCACTTATCAGAGAGACCATTCGGCCTTTGGATTTTTGGGATTGGCTAATCTCACTTAGCATAATAGTCTCCAACATCATCAATTTACCTACAAATGCCATAATTTTATTCTTCTTTATGGCTGAGTAATATTCCATTGTGTATATATACCACAGTTTCTTTATCCATTCATCTATTGAAGGACATCTAGATTGGTTCCAGAAACCCTTTTAATTGCTCTATAACTTATAGGAAGTTGCACAAATCACCAGTGTATAGCTCCATGGATTTTCCAAGTTTGCATGGGTTTACTCAGCCCCCAGATCAAGGAATGGGACATTTCTAGCACCCCAGAAAGTTTTCATATGACCTTCTATCTCCTACCCACTTCTCACCCCCAGGGGCAAGCATCACCTGGACTTTTGACACCACATCTTTGTTAGTATTGCCTCTTTGTACATTTTCATAAGTGGAATCAAAAGCATTTGCTCTCCTGTGTCCAGCTTCTTTTGCTCAACATAGTGTGTGAGGTTCACTCAGGGTGTTGTGTGCAGTTGTCCCTCTTCTAGCTGCACTGTGCCACATTCCATTGTGCAAACATACCACACATTATTTATCAAGGCAATTCTTGCTGGGTGCCTGGGTAGCTTCCAGTGTGGGGTTATGATGAATAGTGCTGCTATGCACATTCTGGTGTTTGACAGGATGCATTTCTGGTAGGGGTGTAACTACTGGGTTATAAGTCAGGCATGTATGTACACATTCATCTTGAATAGATGATGCCCAATCGTGCCCCAAAATGGTTGGGCAAATTTGTACCTCCACTGACAGTGTGTAGGGGAGAGAGCGTGTTCCTCTCCTAACCTCCTGTAAGAAATAACATGTATGAGTCCAGCTATGGGATACATCATGCCTCCCAGAATGTTCATAGGCTGAAGGTCAACTGCCAGTTCCTCAGAATATAACTGTATTTGGAGATAGGGCCTTACGTGAGGTAATGAAGTTAAAAGAGGCCTTTGCAGTGGTCCTTAATCCAGCCTGACTGGTGTCCTTATAGAAAAAGGAGATGAGCAAACATGGAGATACCCCAGAGTGAGCCTGCACTGGGGCAAGACCACGGGAGGACACAGGGACTTAGTAAGACTCCTTAGGAATCTTCATTTCCTTTGGGTATGTGCTGTGTCTATGAAGCTGTCTTAGTCTGCTCAAGCTACCATAACAAAATACCAGAGCAAAAGACTGGGTGGCTTAAAACAAAGACATTTCTGTCTCCCAATACTGGAGGCTGGAAGTCCAAGATCAAGGTACCATTCAATTTGGTATCTGGCAAGGGCTGTCTTCCTGGCTGTGGACATTCATCTTCTTTGCTCTGTCCTCAAGTGGGGGAAGAGAGCTCTCTGCTGTCTCTTCTTATAAGGACATTAATCCTATCAGACTGGGTGCCCACCCTCGTGACCTCACCTAACTCTGATTACCTCCCCAAGGAGGCCCAGCTCCAAATACACCACAGTGAGCATCAGGGTTCAACACAGGAGTGGAGTAGGGATGCACTTTGGCTCATAGTAAATGCATAGCCTGACTCACAAAATGTCTGAAACCATTCAGTCACCATCTGTCAAACACTTTACAAGGCACACCCTCATACATCACTGCATTGGAGATACACATTCAGACCATGAAATGAGGAGACTGAGGCATATGGAATCTGAGGGGCAGGCCCACATGTACCTGGGAGGAGGCCAAGAACCTGCGGTTCATGCCTGCACTTTCTTCCTCCCAGGCACATCCTTTCCTCTTTGCAACAAACTGTAAAGCCTAATACAGCCACTATTCAAATAACCCAGGGGCTGGGCATGGGGCCTTATCTCATGATGAAATGAGTGAATGAAAGAATGAATGTGTGTAGTTAGGATCCTGTCTGAGCTTAGCAACTGTCGATCGGTCCCGGAAAAGACAATGTAGACTTGGAACTAACCCAGCATGAAGGCACCAGCGATCTCCGGTTTTAAAACTCTTGAAAATGTACGAGTATTCTTTTTTCTCTCCATCGTTTACAGCCCCCCTATGCCCACACGTTCTCTTTCACCAACTCTTTGCCGTTTACTGTGAACGAAGAGCCACCCCACCCACATGGGCCCCATTCCAGGAGTGATTGATGGCTGCTGGACACACACAGATGGACAGCGGGAGAGATGTCTGCTCCTTCCGCGAGCGCGGCAGCTGCGGAGACGGTGATTTTTCATGTGAGCGTTAGCTGAGTCGCGGGCTCCCGAGCATAACTAAACCCAGACGGGCTCTGCGAGATGAAAAATAAAGCGTTGTGTTTATGATGCCATGAAAAGCCTTCTTTTTCCTCCTAAAAAAGAAACTTATTTATTTCCTTGTGGGTATGGGTTTGCAGTAAGTGTGGAAGGATTAAGCCTTTGAAACTGTCGATTTATATCCGTGAGTAATGCGAAACCTTTGTCTTGGAGAGGAGAGAGCGTTCCAAACTGGAAAGGCGAGAGTCGGGCCCCTTTGCTCCATCACTTGGTGGCTCATTTGTTAAATATTTAACGAGCACCTCTTGCCTGCCAGCCTGATGTCGGAGGCTGGGAGCAGAGACTATAGGAGAGGGCACGGTCCCTGCCCTGTCTACGGGTAAGCGCTGAGCTTGAGGCTCATCCAGAGAGTGTGAAAATGCTGAGCAGAAATGGCAGGAGCTTCGTGGAGGAGGGTAGAGGAAGGACGGGGAGGAACCAGTCAGGTGAGGAGGGAGATCCTGGCAGAAGGAATGGTGATCAGAGGGGAGTGGGCGGGGCTACAGCATAGTTGGGCTTCAGCAGGTAGTCAGTACTAGAGGAGATTAGAACCCAGACAAGGCTCTGTGTTCAAATCCCAGCCTTGCCTCGTCCTTACTATGTGAAATGCAGAGAAAAGCTGTGACCCCCTCACAGGGAGCTTATGAAAAGTCACTGCTGATATGTGTAAGGAGCCCAGAGCAGTGCTTGCAGAAAATGTTCAGTAGACATGACCTGTTATTTTGTTGAGAGAAAGGAAGAGGAGGCAGGGGTAAGCCTTTTGGTAAGCAGGGGCTGGAATGCCGGGGTGAGGAGTTGGTGCACTGGTACACCTACTTGTAGAAATCAGGGGTGCAGATTTCCCAGGCCTGGTCTGACCTTACGAAGGGAGCCTGATTGTGTGGTCCTGAGAGAGACCTGAGGGCAGGTGGTCCACTGGAAACCCAGGTGCAGAGGAGGAGGACCCAGGAAGTCAGCCAGAGAAGGTATGGCCTGATTATGGGGTCTATAGGTAAGAGATCCACAGACAAGGGGGTGGGGTGGTTTTTGAAGAGCCCACAACAAGCCCACCTGCTGAGTGGCCTCAGGAGGGTGAAAAGCAGAATCAAGAAGTGGGTGGTTTTATCTGCTGAGAGTCACCTGGGGTGGGGTAGGGGTCTGTGTGGACTCTGATGTAAGAACAGCTTGAACCCAAAGCACAGGTTGAGCCCAGAAAGCTGAGCATCTATAAAATGCAGAATTTTTGTGAGTTTAATGATGTTTCTGTTTCATGGAGCTTAGAGGATGGGGATGGGGGCCAGAGAGAGAAACAATTAAACAAGTGTTGACAATCTAGTGAGGTGAAGGGAGGTCAGGGAGGGACCTCAGTTTATGGGAACACAGAGGAAGGGTGCCCAACTGAACAAGAGAATCAGGGCAGACTTCCTGGAAGAAGAGGGCTTTGTGATAAGTTTTACAGGATGGCTAGAAGTTGGCAGGAGAACTGTGTGGGTGAAGTCCTAGAGGTGAGAGATAGCTCAGGAGAATGGAGAGATTGCAGGGTGTTTATTATGGAGCACGGAGGTGAGTATCCAGACCAGGAAAGAGTGAATCCATCAGACTAGATGTGGCTTTGGGTGGTTCTGAGGGGGTTGATGGAGAGAGGTGGGAGTCCTTCAGGAGTCAGAAGACCCTGCTTCCAGGATGCTCTGGGTCACTTTTTGGCTGTGTCCTCTGGACACTTGCTTAAACTTTGAGTTTGTTTCCCTGGTTTGTTTGTTTTGGGTGGGGACAAAGAGACAGAATGGATTCATTCACTTAAACAAATGTTATTGAGTGACTGCTATGGGTCAGGTAGCATTCTTAGCACTAGGGATTATATAAAGTCCTACCGGGTCATGGGGCTTACATTTTAGCAGGACATACAGATGTAAATGCTATGAAGAAATAAATCAAACGGGGTAGTGGCTAGCAAGTGGCAGGGTACAGTGAGAGGGAAGGATAGTCAGGGAAGGCTTCTCAGAGGAGGTGACTTCTGAGCAAATGACAAGGGGGAAAGAATCATCACAGCCGAACCCTCCATAGAGGTGCTAAGTGTAGAAAGTGTTCTAAAGGCTTTGCCTGGAAACAACCCAGTTAACCCTATAACACTCAGTGAGGCTGTCATTGCCCCCCCCCCCATGCTCCATTTACAGATTGCAGAACCAAGACCCAGAATCAAGTAGCAGGGCTTGAACCCAGGGCTCTTGTGCTGCCCACGTCCTAACCCTAGGAAGGCCAGGAAACACTGAGTCTGCCTGATTTGGGATGAGCACCTAAGTGGGGACCGTATTTGCAGATTGCAGAGTGCTAGTCCAATGTGAAATGTGGTCACTAGAGTCTTCTTCAGGGTGTGAAGGAAATTTTGCTCGTACTCCTTCACCTGTGGCCATTTCTGCTGAGCAGAGCAAAGGAACAATGGAACGGCGGGAGCGCTGTTTCCTGTGTGATTCTCAACAGGCTATATGAAAATGCAGTATGCTGAGGGGTGGGAGAAATGCTCATGGACAAAGGCAGCTCCTGTTTTTGCTCTTCGTGAAAGTTGTAGAGCCACACAGTGGAAAAAAGGAAAACAGAGAGAGGATGTGAAATGACCTGCACTGACACCATGTAAATATAAGTCCTGTTCAATTTGGGAGTATTTCATTTTATTCTTTTTCAAGCAGTAGGTGTTTTAGTTGTGCATAGTAGAAAATAAAGAACTCAGAGGGTTTGGAATATGTAGCCAATCGTACAATGTGATTATGTAACAGGAAAATAGAGCGTAACACAACACCTATTTTACTTCCATATTCCCCCAAGTATCAGCTTTCCCAAACCACTCAGGAGGACAGATAAAGTCCTGTGGCAGGTCACTAGAGACTGGGTTTCAGATTGGTCAGTCCTCTCTGGGATTACCTGCTTGCCCCCTTGATGACCACTTCACCATATTGTCACCTGGATCTATGGTCATCAGGCATTTTGGTTGTACACTCCTCTTAGTAAAGAAATTTTGAGCTTTCATTCTTGACATAGGCATATTTATTTATAAATCGTACTACTACCAATCTGTAGATTACATATCAGTGTAATGTTACTAAAATATTAGTATAATATTTGTATAATACCTAACCATTAGTTTCTTTTTCTTTTCTTTTTTTCAGTACTGGAGATTGAACCCAGGGGTGCTCTACCCCTGAGGTATATCCCCCGCCTTTTATTTTTTATTTTGAGACAGGGTCTCACTAAGTTGCCCAGACTGGCTTTGAACTTGTCTTCCTCCTGCCTCAGCCTCCCAATTAGCTTGGATTATAGGCATGTGCCACTGTGCCTTAGCTTAAAATTTCTTGTTTTTATATAAAAATGCAGATGTTCTAATATTCTCCTCCTACCCTATTTCCTGAGATGCTCATACCCCACTGATTTAATCCATGTCCACCACCCCTCCCCCAATCCACAGTTCCCATCATGGGAAATAAATCCCAGATCTTCCATTGGTAGAGACCTATCAGGGAGGGAGAATAGGAAAAGTGGAAGTTCAAGGCCAGGCTCTGTGTTGATGGAGGACACCTGGGTGGCCCACACACAGCTATGGTGGAGACTTTGTCCTGGCAATGCAAGGCTTGCTTAGCATAATGAAGTGAGAGGAGGTGAACTGAGGGCCAGGGGAGATGACCACAGCCTGAAGATGTGACGCCAGGGAGGGGCCCAGGGGCAGGGCCGCCAATAATGTGGTTTTTATAATTGTTGTAAAATACACATTAGACTTACCATCTTCACTATTTTTAAGTGTACAATTCAGTGGCATTAAGGACATTCCTAATGTTGTGTAACCATTGCCATCATCCATCTTCAGAACATCTCATCCTTCCAAACAGAACTCTGCACCCATTAAACAATCACTCCCACTCTCCTCCCCCAGGCCTGGCACTCAGGATTCTGCTTTCTGTCTCTGTGAATCTGACTATTCCAGGAGCCTTATCTAAGTGGGATCATAAAGTATTTGCCTTTTTTGTTGTTGTTGTACTGGAGATCGAATCCACGGGTGCTTTAGCACTAAGGTACATTTTCAGTCCTTTAATTTTTTTTTCTTTTCTTTTTTAATTTTGAGACAGGGTGTCATTAAGTTCCTGAGACTGGTCTTGAACTTACCATCCTCCTGTCTCAGCCTCCTGAGTTGCTGGGATTATAGGAGTGTGCCATGGACAGTGTTTGTCCTGTTGTGCTGGTTTGTTCACAAGCCTTATCCATGTTGTGACATGTGTCAGAATTTCCTTTTTTTGGGGGGCGGGGAGACTGGAGATTGAACCCGGGGGCACTTAACCTCTGAACCACATCCCAGCCCTTTTTAAAAAATGTTTTTTTTTAGAGACAGGGTCTCACTGAATTGCTTAGGGCCTCTCAAAATTGCTGAGGCTGGTTTTGAACCTGTGATGCTCCTGCCTCAGCCTCTGAGCTGCTGGGATTACAGGTGTGCACCACTGTGCCCAACTCAGAATTTCCTTTCTTTTTAAGGCTAAATGACATTCCATTGTATGTATATCTCATATTTTCTTTATCCATTCATTGGTCCATATGCATTTAGGTCCCTTCCATCTCTTGGCTATTGTGAGTAATGCTGCCATGAACATGGGTGTGCAAATATCTTTGAGACCCTGCTTAGTTTTTGTTTTGGTTATATACCCAGAAATGGAATTGATGAATCATATGGTACTGCTGTGTTCAGTCATTCCAAGGACCACCACACTATTTTCCACAATGGCTGCACCCCATTTTACATTCCTCCTGCAGGGCATACACCAATAACTTGTGAAACACTGAGGTCCCACAGTGCTGTGACATGGTTTCAGGAGTGTGAAAGTCCTCAATCACCAGCAAACTTTCCTGAGCTCTTTGGTTTTGAGTACGTGGTTTGCAGAGTTCCACACTGGGGTCCCGGAGGAAAGAAAGGGATGGAGCAGGCATGGGAGTTCAAATGTGAGACAAAGAAGCACCAAGGGTTAAGAGCTTGGGTTCTGGCACATCCTTACTCTGTGTTCTCGGGCAACTTACTTAACTTCTCTGTGCCTCAGTTTCATCATCTGTAAAATGGGGATGATAAATTCTACCTTATAAGAGGTTATGAGAAGTAAATGGTCTAATATGCACAAAGCACTGTGAATAGCTCAATAATTGTTGTCTGTTACTTTTGAGAGTAACAGCAGCTGAAATTTGAAGATATAATGCAGAGCCTAAGGTGACCCTAAGAGCTTGAATCCCTGATAACTGAGAGACTCCTTGCGATTCAGTGTTTGGGTCAACTGCATTCAAATCTGAAGGGACAGCCGAACAGATGAAGCACTGTGGTGCCCTGGATTTGGCGCTCAAGTTCCCAGCCTGGTGTTCTTTTCTAATGTGATGGAGTCCCAAACTGCCATCTGGAGAGCAGGAAGGGAGAGGTTTGCTGTTCTTGGGAGGGAGCCAGGCTTCCCCTCTTTGGTTAACTCCCTAGAGGACTCTTCCATAAACGTGAATATTTGTAAAGTGCTTTACAGTTGACAAAGCCCCTTTATATCCATTATCTTATTTGATTATCACAATAACACTATGATCCTCTTACTGCTGGAGAACAGGGGATGGTCAGAGAGGGAGGGGAAGAGGGAGAGAAAAGGGAGGGAAGAGGAGGGGAAAGCAAGTGTAGGAGGAGGGAGTGAGGAGGGAGAAGGAAAGGAAGAGGCGGAGGGGGGGAGGGGCAGAGCAGAGGGAGAGCCAGGGAGAGGAAGAAGGGAAGGGGGAGGGGAAGGGGAAAGGAAGGAAATGCAGATGTGGGGAGGGACAGAGCTCAAGGGGATCAGGAAAAGGAGATGGGGAGAGGAGGTGGAGAGGAATAAGTCATGCTGAAATGTTGATTTTGGCTCTTATCTTTATTTTATTCTGTTTATTTTTGTTTTTAACAACAGTCTGGGTCTTTATTTTTTATTAGGACACTATAATTATATATATTAGATTCAATATGCCACATTTACCATGCACACACCATAATTTGATCAGCTCCATTCCCCAGTATGCCCCTTTCCCTCTCCTTCCTCCCACGGATGCCCTTGCACCAGACCTCGACTGTCTCCCTTCTATTGTTATCATCATTATTTTCTATTAGCGTACTATGATTATATAGAAACCTGGATGCATTGTAGTATATTTGTCCATGGACATAGCATAATTTATTGGTCCAGTCCCTCCCTTTGCCCTCCCTTCCTCCCTCCCTCTCCTTCCCCTGATCCCTTCTTCTACTCTCCCAGTTCCTTCCATTCTCGTGAGATCTCTACTTTATTCCCTCCCTCCCCCTTTTTTCTCTCTAGTTTCCACAAATAAGAGACTCGACTTTCTGCATCTGGCTTATTTCACTTGGCATGATGTTCTCCAGTTCCATCCACATACCAGCAAATGACATAATCTCCTTCTTTATGCTCAGTAGAACTCTGTTGTGTATATAGACCATATTTTCTTTATTCATTCGTCTGTTGATGGACTCGGTGACTCTGATATCCATGTGTGTCCTTCTCCCCAGGCCCTCAAGTGTGGAAGCAGCAGACCCTCTGATGCTCAGGCTAGGGGGCAATCGCTGACTCAGTTTCCAGCAGGAGAAAGGTGGAGCCAGGGGCTCTAGCTTCTCGACCTTGAGTTATGCTGAGTTAGGGCTCCAATGCCTGATCTCCACCAAGGGCTTGGGCTGAGGAGTCAACAATGGTGAGAGCTGGTGTGCCTGTGGGTTTATGGACAATTCACTAGAGTCTTGTGAGGGGGATGTTAATGGTATTCCCATTTTACAGATGAGGAAACTAAGTCTGCTAAGTGTTGCAGCCAGGTCTGCCTGACCTCAGAGTTTAACTTCCCCACTCCACTCAGAGGTACTGCCTATGGGACAGGATAATGGAAGAACTATTCATCCACTGGCCATTACTCAGGCCAAAAGGGCAACATAAAGATTCATTTAAAAAACCCTCCAAAATTTGTCGTGGGCTCACGTTTATCCTACTTTAAACAACAACTGAGATGTAGTCTACAAGGCTATTTCCCAAATATAGGAAATGGTATTGTGATTATTCAGGGATCCCTAAGAAGCCAAGGCTGTGGTTCTGGAGGAGCAATTTTCAGATGGTGTGAGCACAGAGAGAGGAGAGGGAGCAGGAGGGGCTGGGGCTGGGGGAGAGAGGGCGGGCAGGTGCCCTGCCTAAGTCCTCTCTGGCATAACTCTTCCCCAGAGGCTAAAGACAGCTCTTATCATCATCCCAGGATGCCCTGCGGCACAGTTAAGTGCTTTAAGTGGAGGCTCCGAAAAAGGCCATTTCCCATCAAGACTATAAAATGGAAAAATGGAGATGCTGTATTCACGGCAAAGAATCAAATGTGCAGAGCCTTCCACGGAATTTATAAATCAGTTACCAGGAACATTAAAACGCCTCTTGCTGCACTTAATCTGCGGCTTCCTTTCTTCTCTTCTTCCAAATACCTAACACATCGCTCTTTTTAACTGGCTCTGATGGACTGTTCAACGAAGTCTGTTCCTTTTCCAGCACAAATATGTGTGTATTCTCTTCCCCGACTCAACTCGACTGCAAAGCAAACAATGATGCATGCTCACTCTGGTGCTCCAGAAAAAGGTGAGGGGAGGGGGTTTTGCTGCTCTGTGGGATGGGGTTTCCTTGGGAGCAGGAGTCACTTCTGTGCTGAGCACACTTCTCATGGATGAACTCCACACCATCACCTAAGTAGGAATGTGATGACCGGCAAAGCATGGTCTAGACAGAGTCAAGACTGGATGTGTAAAAACAGGGGGACCTACCAAACTGCACTGTAAGGCATCCCTGAGGCCCTTCATATAAAAA
This sequence comes from Glaucomys volans, assembly GCA_020662805.1. Lineage (NCBI taxonomy): Eukaryota > Metazoa > Chordata > Mammalia > Rodentia > Sciuridae > Glaucomys > Glaucomys volans. The sequence goes on along the minus strand of JAJEJO010053104.1, from coordinate 124,834 downwards.
TAGCCAGTGCTTCTATAGGCCCTCCATGGGCCAGGTGCTGTTTAAGCACATTACATTTATTGACTCATTTTAATCCCCACAACAACCCAGCATTGTTATGATCCCCAGGCTGCAGATGAGGAAGCAGAGGCACAGAGATGTTTGCTTTCCCAGTTTCATACAACCAGCATCAGGGTTCATATGTGCCATCCCATGTGGTCCTAATGAGCAGGCTAATTTCACCATTTGTCTTGGTTCTAGAGAGATTCAGGGATGCTGGTGCCATGAGAGGGTCAGAGCTGGTGATCCCCAGGACGTCTGCTGGACTGGCATGTTGTATGGTGTTTCTGTCACAACCATCCTTAGGAGCACATTCGGCTATACAGGAAGCTTCTGCTGGGAGGGTCCAGTGTGCTGGCAGCTGGGGTGGGCCCCATCACTCGGCAAGGTTGCCCTGGTGTTGGAGCTCCAGAGGAGACACACTGGAGAAAAGAGGATGCAAGGAGGTCTGAACACAGAGACTGAGCTGAGGTATAGATGCCTGTGCCACAATGTGGGTGACAAGCAGGTCCTTCTGCACCTGGATAACTGGTGACACCCTGACTGGTGAATGTAGCATCCCATTCCAAATTTCAGTGTTTGAGTTTTCCTTCAAACATATGGGAATTCTTGCTAATATCTGTTTCTGGCCATCACAGACATGCTGGCTGTTTTGGATTGGGTCACTCGCCGGGTAGACCAGCACTCTTTCTCCTGTTGTTCTGGTATTGCTCCAAGTGGGGCCCTTGAGGGCTCTTTTCTGGTCCATACCCACACACATGCACCTGTTCAGGCTCCTGGAATATTGCATCTCAGCTTGAACCAAGTATCCCTGGAGTCCCAAGAGGAGCCATCTGACCTCTCTGAGCTTAACCCAGGTTAAGGGGTGGCTGTGAGGCCTTCTGTTCCTGGAAGACCCAATGACAACTTCACCAGGGCATGGACAGCTGTGCAATCGCACCCTCCACATACAGGCAGCAGGAGTTCTGTGTGGCAGTGAGGGAGGGAGGTGTATTGCAGAAGCCTTTCATGAGATCTGGATAACCTCACCTGTAGGGTCTCAGGGAAATGTAGATTAAAGACTATGTAGGCTGGTGGGCTGGAGGACAACATCCAGCTAAACAGTGGAATTGTGAGCAAGGGTAAAAGAAAATAGTGAAGCTAGGGAGGGAATGTGGGTTCTTGGAAACAAATTATGCCCAAGAACTTCCCTTGGAGAATTATTAACTCATTCCAGCATGAAAACATCATAAAATGATCACACAGCTGGACACTAAATCCTAGTTTTGAAGACATTTTTTTTTTATTCTTATCTCTTTTTCCCTCTCTTCCATAGTAGTCTTAGGAAATAGGTAGGGGATTATAACATCATGCCCATTGTACAGATGAGAAGAGAGAGACAGGTGATGGGATTCACCCAGGACCCAGCAGCTGAGTGGTGACATGTAGACTCGAACTCAGCTCACCTGTCTCTGCCTCAGGACCATTTATATGACTCCACACGATGTATTTTGATTTTAGCAAAACACTTGACAGGTGTGTGACCTTCTTAAGGACCAGAGAGAGAAGTGTCCCCAGTGTGATGGGAAAGTGTGCTGGGTTGAATGTCGATGCCTGTGGCTATTTGGTGGCCAAATGCAGAGGTCTCTGGTGTACGTCCACTGCAGGCTTTTTTTCAGGGACTACTTCCATGAGTCACAGCAGTGTCTATCAGACCTCCTGATGACATGATGCTGGGAGGGACAGCTAGTACACTGGATGGGAGAAATGAGTAGAAAACAATAGAGAATGTTTGATGTATTCAAGACGGCATGGGCTGCGGAGTCAGACCAGCTGCAGAACCTTGGGCAAATTACTTAATGAGAGCAGATGCTCATTAAATGTCCCTTCCCTCTCCTTTCTTTCCTCTGGCAAAACAAAAAAGACACAGGATTGCTATCTCCAAATGTTCAAAACTCCATTTTAACAACAAGGGTGCTATCTGTATCAATAACCTAATGGCTACCAGCTCAGCCCCCGGAGGCTGACTGCCTGTGACTCACTTCCTGGTTTGATTGCACACTAGTTGCAAGATCTTGGGCAAATTGTGCTCTCTGTGTCTCTTTTATAAAAGAGAGAGGAAAATAGTACTTACCTCCTAGGACTTTTGCAGGAAAGCACGTAAAATGGCAGCCAGCGCTTGGCAGGGGCTATGAGTGCTCTTCATTGTTATTGTGTTGTGGTCCCCAAAGATGGAATGGAGCTCAAGTCCGTAACTTAAAGGGAGTTAGGTTTGTATTTCATGGGGGTGAGAACTGGTCCATTTCTTTCTTGATGAACACCTTTCAATTTCACTTCTTTGCCTTTGGGAAAAGCAGGAAATCTTAATGTGACCTCCACAGTTCTGCTCAATGTAGTCCTTCCTTGACTGGTGAAAGACTCGTTTTGCAACTCTTGATCCCTTGCTCACTGTGCTCCTTCTGCACCAACCTCTTAAATTCCTGTATGCACCATGGCAGCTGCCTTAAGCCTCAGGGCCTTTGCCCATGCAGTTTCTTCTGCTTTGAACACTCTTCTCCTTCTCAATCTCTACTAATCCTTCCATTTTCAGTTTAGGAATCATTTGTTCAGGGAAAGCTTTCTAGATTTTGCAAGAGAGATTAGTCCTCCATATTATTTACTCTCTCTCTCTTTTTTTTTTTTGTGGCGCACGCACTCTACAACTGAGCTACACATCCAACCCTCTAAACTCTCAATGCACCTTCTAAAATTTACCACAACACTAATTATTCACATAACTTTTATTATTAATTTGTTTTTCTGTACCAGGATTGAACCCAGAGCCTCCCTCATGCTAGGTAAGTCTTCTACTACTGCATTACATCTCCAGCCCTTTTCATTTTGTTTTGAGACAGGATCACTCTAAGTTACCCAGTCTGGCCTTGAACTTGCAATACTGCTGCCTCGGCCTCCCGAACAGCTGGAATTATAGGTGTATACCATGGTATCCAGTTCATATCATTATTTAATTTAGTGTCTATCTCTAATGAGAGCAGAAACAATCCTTGTCTTATATACTGCTGTATCTGTGACTTTTAGCTCAGTGTCTGGCACATGGTGGGCCCTCAGGCAACATTTGTGAGTTGAGTGGATGCATTTTCTCACCAGCTCAGCTGGACAAGGCTACCTGTGGGAGCATGAGATATGTCACTGGAGATGAGGGAGCAAAGCCCACAACACCTGGGCACTCAGGTGAAGAGGCACTCAGGTGAACTGAGGCCTCCTGCTTACTCCAAAGATAACTTACTGCCATCAACCTTCAAGTTCCAAGGCTGCAAAATTTGCAAGACACCAACTGAGGCAGATGGGGTCTGACACTTCATTATTTCTGCAGAGAGGGGTGTCAACTCCTGGGAAAAAGGGGGTAAGAATGGACACATTCAAGTGTGTGTATGTGTGTGTGTGTGTGTGTGTGTGTGTGGCGGGGGAGGGGGACGGGGAAGAAGATGGCTGCAAGAGAAGGGAGGAGGGACCCCTTGGGACCAGCATAAAACCTTAGATCGAATCTCCTAACCCTTACAGAAAAATATTCATAGGGAGCCAGGCAGGAAAAGAGACTGAGCCCTGTCAGAGGAGGTGGGGATGGGGCTTCCTCGTGGAGCAGTCGTGAGGCAGCAAGGACTACTGGTCCCACTTTCGGAGTTGCAGGGGGTCTCAGCCTGCGCAAACCTCAACTCCAGACTTCGGTGCGCACAGGTTTTAACATTCCACCAACATCCGGCTTCTGCGACTTACGTGTTTTTTTTGTACTAACTCGGCTTCAGACGTCCACAGAACCGCCAGGGATAGCGTGGTAACTAGAACCCCAATCTCTTTGCGCCCGGGCTCCTGCAGTGCGGCAGCCCTCGGCCCGCCCGGAGTCACAGACAGGATCGCGTGGTTTTCTTCGCCAAGACGCAAATCCCTGGGAGAAGCGAGTCTTCAGCGCACAATCTTATCCCTCGTTTCCAGGAATTGCATTGGCACCCGCGGCTCTTGCAAGCAGCAATTTACTAGAACAAAATCAAATCCCTAGTCAGATTCAAAAAGCAATGAAATAAATAGAATCGTATTTTTCACTGGGCGTAAAGACGGTGGAGACACTCCCACGCGGGGCTCTAAAGCACCTTGTTTGTCGTCCTTTTAAAAAGAGACCGTTGATCAATCAGCCGTTTTCATTCAAACCCCCGGGAAGCCGGGAAAGAGAACAAAAGCGCTCTTTCTCTTTCCGGGAGTCTCTGAAACCAACTGTTCCTATTTCTTAAATCTACAGACCGCCCCATCACCCCCACCCTCTGAACCTTTCCCCCACTGCTTTTTCTCAGGAAATGGCAGGCACTGAAACATCTGGAAACACAGGTTTCCATGGAAAAGACAGTGTGGGGCGGTCTTTGTTCTAACCTCTATCGGACGGAGATGGGCCTTTCTGATGGTGGCGGGGAGCCACTGTTAGACACAGCAGGCTGGAGCTCTGGCCCTGTGGGTCAGACGGTGCTACCAACTTCCTCTACCTTCCAGCTTTTTCCTCGTTGCTGCCCGGTTCCACATATTGACTCGCTCCCTCCCACCCTGCAATCTGGCTTTACCTTGGCAAGGCAGGACATGGTGCACAGTTAGGGAGCTTCCTTGATTGTTACCATCTTCTCCAGCCTCTGCTCCATCCCCAGTGGCACTGCCTACTTAAATGGTTTCATGCCTACAACATGATTTCAGCTCTGTTCATTTATGGCTCAAGCTAGCTGGCCAGGCTCTGGCCACAGTAGGAGCAAGGTGGCATTTTTCTCATTTGGGATCCTGGAAGGTGTGGGGGTCCTTCGGTATGGTAGAGTCCAACTGAAGACCCTCAGGCTCAGAGAGACTTAGTAGGTGGCCCAAGATCACACTGCAAGTTAGACACTGGGCCTCCAGTTCTTGGTTAAGGTTCTCTATCCATTGCTCCATAAAGCTCAGGATTTGAGCAGGTTGTTCGGAGCCATGTCCTTGGCAGGGGAAGTGGAATAAGATGTCTGGCAGAGCTGAGCTCTGTGGCAGAATGACAAATGGCCCCCTTGTATTGCTAGGAAGTGGGTTCTGGGAACAAGGGCAGCCAACAGAGCCATTTATCTACCTCCCAGTCAGCAGTGGGGAGAGTAAGCAGGAGCAGGGGGTGTAAAGGCTACAGGTTCTCCAGCTCATTACTGGCAGGCACTGCCGTCAGGACTACCCGCACTTCAAAAGTAAGGCCTGTTTGTCCTCAAGTCTAGGGCTGGGCTGAGAACATCCTTTTAATTTAAATTGCACTTAAAATCAGAGCTTCTCAATTTATGTTAATTGCAAATTCAAATCTTGCATTTTGGTATAGAAGTATGTATACATATACATAATTTTTAAATATATAGTGTATAGAATATGGTAAGACAGGAATGTTCACTCAAGTGATAGAAGAATAACTTTTTAGAGAGCATTTGGTGTTTATCAAAGTCTTACAATACTTATACTTTGTCTTAGAAATTCCAACTCAAGAACTATATCCTAAGAAAATGATCAAAGAGACAAAAATGCATTTGCATCTTTATATTAGATCCAGTTTTAATATTCTACCATTAAGATACAATGGTGGATGATGATGCAGCCATTTGATAAATTATTATGAATCATTTAAAAATGATGTAAAAAATTCTAATGAAATCAGAAAATGCTATGATTTCTCTCTCTCTCTCTCTCTCTCTCTCTCTCTCTCTCTCTCTCTCTCTCTGTTACTAGGGATTGAACACAGGCTCTTATACACGGTAGGCAAGTGCTCAGCCACTGAGCTATATCCCCAGCCCTTTAAAATACAATATCTAATTCAAAAAAGCCGGATTTGCAACTGTATATATAGCACATGTAGTTCAACTATTGAACCTATGTTTTTATCTCTCTTTCCATTCCTTTGTCTTTCTCCATAATCCTAGAAAAAAGGACAAGAAAGAACCAAGTCAAATGTTTACATCAGTTTTTCTCTAGAAGGAGGCCATTTGAGGTAAGGTAAACACCTTCACCAATTTTTCTTACTGATCTCGTGTCATTCTTATGATTGTAAGCATGCAGCAGAGAATTTAGCAGACTGGAACTGAGATTTGAATATCACTGATGGGTGGAGAATCTCAATCTCTCTTTGGTGAGAATCTTAATCTCTCTTTCTCTCTTTCCTCTCTCTCCCCTGTTTCCTGCCCTCTCTCATCAGTTTACCTCCACTGATCTCCAGGAGGCCTGCAGACTGTCCTTGACTGGTTTGCACATTTGTGGATGCGTTTGTTGCAGTGGATTGGGGCCACAGCTCCTCCTCTCCCCCTGATGGCAAGGGGCCCAGAAGTGGGACAGGGCACATAGTGCCCAGCAGGAGGGCCTGGGAGAACCAGTGCAACGGTTGCAGTTTGAAAATCCACCCTCCTCCTCCACCTGTCGACCCAATCACCATGGCAACTGGTGTGCACTCTGGGAAGAGATGCTATTGTCAAAGAGAGAGCTATGATTCTCAAGGGCCAAGCAACCCAGCTGTGGGGCCCATCTTGGTGTATGAAGTTCCCTGAAGAGGGTGCGTACCTCCTTCAGCTCTCTAGTGATCACAATGTAGCAACACAGGGAGGCAGCAAAGGGGAGGATCTGTAGCTGAGGCAGAGGAAGACTGGGCAGCTGACTTGGCTCTATGGCACCAGCAGAGGGTGGCAGAACAGGGCATTGTGCCAGAGACCAGACCTAAAGAACATAGAGAGGAAGGGAACTAGGGAAAAAGTTTCGGAGCTGGATGCTGTGACCTCATACGTGTCCAGAGGAAAGGGAAGGCTGAGGACCCAAAGGCAAATAATACAGCTGGGCGTGCATAAGGGGGTCCAGCAGGCCTCAACCTGTCTTTGTAACAGTCGTGACAGTCTACATAGTGAATGGATCAGAATAGAGCAGGAGTTCAAATTTGACTTGCAGACATGTTTCATGGACATAAAAAAATTGGATACTTAAAAAAAAGGTAGGTCTTGCCTTTAAATGCTGCACACTCCCCACTCTCCCGTGAGGGGCACACTTCACTTTTTATGTCACCTGCCAGAGTCCTGAAGCCATCTGAGTTTGCTGTCCTGGGTGGATGCTCTCTAAGGACCTTTGTGGCCATCACATTGCAAACCTTTCTCACTGTGCCACCTCTGTCCCAGCGCCTCATGCCTGGTGCTCCTCTAAGAACCAACTTGCCATTCTCCAAACTTGCCCGCTACCACGCTGCCTGACCCTGGCCATGCTATGGGCCTGAGGTCTTCCTGTCCTGGAGACCTCAGACTTGTCTCCTAAACCTACACTCAGGGTGCTCTAAGTCCACCTCGTCTCTTCCGTTCCCCTCTGATGCTGTCTGTGTCTTCTCCACAGGGGTAGTGATAACTTGTCCCTGTCTCTCTCTGCTGCCACCCTGGGAGCAAAGCAGGTCTTACTTTCTGCTCGATCCTCATTTCCCAGTGCCTAGCACAGCACCACAGGAGTGAAGGGTGCTGTCTCTTTACACTGCTGAGTAATCAGACCCAGGCTAAGAGAGGTTCAGGATGCTGTCCAGGATCACACAGCTAATCAGAGGAGCAGAGGTTGGCACCAGGACTCAGGTCTTCTTTTTCCTAATGTCCTCTAGGCTTTCTCTGTGCTGCTTATCACAACTCATTGGGAAAATCCAGGATGTTTTAGATTTTTGAAAAGGGAGGGGGCAGTAGTTTAGGGAAGGCAATGGCAAATAATGCACATGGCCACCCTTCCATTTCACATAGTTGACTGGGGGTGCTATTCAGAAGGTGCATCTGACCTGAGTTGATTCTTTCTTGAGAAAGGTGATGATTTTTGCCTTGGGCACCCTCTTCAGAATTACAGAGGTCCCTGTTAAGTAAGGACCCACACAGGTAATGACAATGCCTGAGTACACTGGCATTGTTTCGTGTGTGTGTGTGTGTGTGTGTGTGTGTGTGTGTGTGTTGTGGGGGAATGAAAGGGACAGGAATTCCATGTTAGTCATGTGGCCACAGACTCCAAAGCCACAGTTCCAATCCCAGATCTTTTGCTTACTTGCTGTATGACTTTGGACAAATTACTTAACCATTCTGAGCCTCAGTTTCCTTCTTTGTAAAATATTCACAGCAATAGTTCCTGGTCTCATAAGGTTGTTAAGAGAATTAAATCAGTTAATTCATATAAGGTACTTGGATTATTATATCCTGTTAAAGTGCTCATGCTACTATTTCTGTCATTTTTGTCACATGATCTGAGCAAAAGGTCACAGCACCAGAAACCAGGAGTCTTGATTCTGTCCTTGACTGCCCCTTCCTCTCTCTGTGCCTGACTCCTTCCCTCCAGAGGTGGGGGGTGCAGGATCCATGTTTCAGGGGATGCTTCCAGTGGCGCACTTCTCTGCTGCTTTTGGGATGGCTTGGGGGCTAAGCGTCCTGAGTAGATGGAAGGATGATGGTGGATGAGAGTCACCCCCTCCTCCTGCTTCTTAATGAGCCACCAACTATCTCTGTGTGGGTGTGGAGCGGCACTGGGTCCATCTGGAGAGAGGCTGTTTCCCATCCTGCCCTCCATGTGCCAACTCAACTCAGGTTGGCAAGCATTGCCCAAGTGCAGACTCCAGGGGACACGTAGAGGTAAACTCAGCCAGACCTCTGTCCTGGAGAGACTCAAAGTCACTTTGCATTTCAGGGTGGGAAGTGCAACTTGGGCCAAACACAGGGGGCTGGGGATCCCAGCCGTGGTGGGTGCTCAGGAGGCCTTTGGCAGGGAGTGAGACCAGATCATGAAGGTGTAGTGTCAAGTCAGAGGGGGGAGGCTGAATATTTCAGGAAGAAAGGTGAGGCCACAGGGGGCTGAGCTGGGATGTCCAGTCCTCAGATGGGCCGGTGTGAAAGGTGCTCCAAGACTGGGAGGAGGCTGGGGTGGGAGAGATAACCCGGCACCCAGGCATTGGCTAGGACCCTGGGTCAGGTTGGGGTGAGCGAGCTAGTAAGCTGAGGCTGCTTCTCCCCTAATTTTAGCCTTTTTCAGTCTGTCTTGGAAAAACACATCTGCATTCTGTGCCTCTTTTCTTGCGGGTGGACTCAAAAGCGGCATTAAGCACCTTGTTCCTAAAGCCCTGTAATGTCAATTACAGAACTTCCTGCGGGGCTGTGAGGAAGCCCAGCTTTGGCAAGCTGCAAAGCCCTGGGGGTGGGCAGGAGTTGGGAGGCCTGCTGGGGAACTGTGCAGAGGGGTATCCTTGCAGACCCAGGGCCTCTGGGCACCCTCCTCTGAGCTGAGGGCAGGGTAGGGGAGGAGGGCTGGCCAGGCCTGCCTGGGTTTTCAGGCCCCTTCCCACCATCTGCTTAGTCAGACCTCCTGTTTAAATTCTCCACTTGTCTCGTCTTCCACAAAATAATTAGCATCCATTTGTTCCTAGAGCTCGCTGGGCGACATTAGTCATTGTAGGAGCTTTCAGCGCTGCTTACAGACATTTCCATTTGATGCAAAGTTGAAAATGGTCTAAGTGGGACTCAGGGCCCCCCTCACTTCTGCTCGATCACCAGCATCTGGCACCTCCTTTTGTTTCCTCCCAACCGTTTCTTTGTTGCCTTCTGCAACAAAGTGTGGGGCCTCACTGGCAGGAGGGGACTTAGTCTAGAGGGGTGCTGTCCTTCTGGGGCGCTGGGACTGGTAGGGAAGGAGACTCACCAGGAAAACCCTTGGAGGGCAGGGTGGGGGGGTGTTCTTAGTGCTGGAGCTACCTCAGCCCTTCCCGCAGGGACAGAGCTTTTGGGAAGGGAACAATTTATGGGCTGAGCTGCAAAGGAGCTCACATTAAGCGCAATCCCAGCTCAGGCATGAAATCTGCTGCAGAACAATTCTCTGACATATTTGCTACACAAAACCTGCTTCCTGCCTGAGTGGCTCAAAGCCCTTTGACTTTTCTGGAGAGCATTGGCTTTTGCTCTCTGAAAACTCAGCTACTTTAGCTTGATCAGTCTGCATTATTCCTGGGCCAGACAAAGGGTGAGGGTGGAGTCTCCTGGAGCTCCTGTGGGGAATGGGGAATGGAGCAAACCAGTCCCTGCAATCTTGCCTCCTGCTCCCTGGGTTGCAGAACACCTCCATATACATGGTCTTCCATCCTGCAAACAAGAACCTCAGGTGGGTGCAGAGGTCCCATCTGAAATACAGGGAGATGGACATTCAGAGAGAGGAGAGCTCTGTTTTGTGAGTCTTACTTCTCTTTGTACATCTGTAAAATGACCAGGTGGGACAAGATAGTCTCTGTGGAGGGGTCCACATTGAGTCTCTCCTGTCAATATGACAACAGAAGCCATACTTGGCCTTTTCTACTGCATCCTATGAGTAGGGTCTTGATGTGAATAAGTTTCAGGTGATCTATGAGTGGTTGAGGTTGGGAAGCCCTTCTGTAGGCAGGGACACCTGGTCAGACGAACTTTCTGATGTGGATCAGGTCAGACCTATAGTCGCTCCACCTGGCCTCTTAAGGGAAGGCTGACCATCCTCCGTCCATGTCATAACTCACAGTCCAGCTCTGTGGTTGCCTTTGTCAACATGAGCACCTCCACCCCCAAACCCAGCTCCCTGCTGTTGGTCCTGGATGGTGACCGTGCTAGACTCCAGTTAGCTTTTATTTCCCTGCTTTCTGAGACATATCTGTGCTGGTTCAGATGAAAGGTGCGAGACAGCTCTTTGGATTTGATCTTCCCTTGGATGAAACTTTTTAGGCTAGAAAATAAAGATATCCCAGGCAGGTGGGAGTCAGTGTCACCCTTGATACAGGCATCTCTGCTGTTTTTCCTTTCAACCCCAGAAGAGATTTTCCCAACTGATCTCGCTCACCATCTGTTGCCAGACCATCACGTTGTTTGACTTTCTTTCCCTTCATGTTCAGGAAAATATACTGTGAAATCCCAACCTTGCTTCCCCCTGGGATCTGAAGAAACACATGCTTTGGCCCCTTTCCCACCTAGACTCTCCCTGGAGCTCAGGAAAGACATCAGGGGCTTGGATTTGCTGCCGGGTCCTAGGAAAGCCTGTGTTGGTCTAGGTCTCAGATAATATTGTCCTGAGGAGAAAAGCCAATTACTGTACGCTATGGCTAATTAAGTAGCGCAGAGGGCAGAGTCCCAGAAGCAAATGCCTGACTCTCCCTAGGGTCTGTTTAAAATGAGAAGGTGGCTCTGTGGGGATGTGTTTGACAATTTCAAGGCCTGAAATGGATCCCACCACTCAACTCACCATTGGATCTGAATCCTGATGTCACCTCTGCCTAATTTCTGGCTCATGTGATGACTGGTTTCCTATGTTGTCGAAGCTGACAGATGAAGATGAAAAATAAGTTAGTTTTTTTTTTTTTTTGTCAACATGAGTCAATCCCTCATTTTTCTCTATTGTGTGCAAAGTCCTGATTCAGGCACCAAAAATATACAGGAGACCTTGAGAAGTTTCTATCAAGTAAATGACTCTGGGAAGAAAAAAGTAGGTATGATAGAATATCACTGAATGTTCTTATAGAGGGAGTCATTAACCTAGCAAATATTGATTGAGTATGTTGGAATTAAGGATTTATGGGGGATTGGTTCCAGGACTCCCCCACACCCTGTAGATTACAAAATTTGTGTATTCTCAAGTCCCTTAAATGAAATGGCATAGTATTTGCATATAACCTACGCAATCCTCTCATATGCTTTATATCATCTCTAGATTACTTATAATACCTAATACAAGGTAGATGATATATAAATAGTTGTTTTATCATATTCCTTAAGGAATAGTGACACAAAAAATATTTGCATGTTCAGTACAGATATAATTTTTTTCCCTGAGTGTTTTTTAATCTGCTTCTGGTTGAATCTGTGGATGCAGAACCCATGGATAGAGAGGGTGACTGTACTTATTATGTGCCAGGCACAGGGGCTGTTGCTGGTGAGGCAGCCATGAATGGGCTGTGGATGTGAACCCTGACCTCTTGGAGCTTGGAATGGAATGAGAATTCATTCCAGGTAACTAAATAATGAGGAGAGATGAACTTTAGGAAAAGATGTTATGGGGAGGAAGAGGAGGACACCTCATGCAGTCTGGAGGGTGAGAGGACATTGCAAGTCGAATGATGGGGAGGAGTGTGTTAGAGAGCTAGAAGAGCTGGACAGGGGTTGGTAGCTGTACTTCACACAGAAGCAATAGCACATGTGACTCAGAAAAGAGAATGGCACAGGAAAATTGAGGAACCACTGGAAGTCCAACTGAAGCCTAGAGTTCAAAGGACAGAGTGAAGAGAGGTGAGACCGGGGTTGAGGGGTAGGGGGTGGGTGGGAGTGGGGGTGGATTGAATGTGCAGGGAGGGCCTTATAAGCAGAAGGATTTTGAATCCACAAGCAATGGGGAACTATTGTATATGAAAGAGATGGGTTCAGATTTTCATTTTAGTCAAGTTGGTTGCCTTGTGCAGGATGGAAAAGAGAAGGCTGAATGAAGTAGGGGCAGAGGTAGCAATAGGCAGATATTGTAGCAGTTCTGGCAAAAGGGAATGGTGACCTACACTGGAGAAGAGGACTTGAATTGAGAAGAGGGTCTTTAAAAGCACCCAGCTTTTTGTCATTGTAACCAAAAACACCCAACAAGAACAACTTAGAGGAAGAAAAGTTAATTTTGGCTCATGGTTTCAGGGATTTAGTCCATGGTGGGCTGCCTCCATGGCTTCTGCTCAAGGTGAGGCAGAACGTCATGGTGGAAGGGCATGGTGGGGGACAGCTGCTCACCTCAAGGTGGCAGGAAGCAGAGAAGGGGGTCTGAGGGATGGAAGGGCCTGCAGGGAAGATGCACCCTTCCACAGCACACCCCAGCGACCTATCTCTTCTAGCCCTGCCTCACCTGCCTATAGTTACCACCCAGTCTGTTCAAACTAGGATGAACTGATTAGGTTACAGTTCTCAGAATCCAATCATTTCACCCCTGAGTATTCCTGCATTAACAAAGGAGCTTTTGGAGCAGACCTCATGTCCAAATCATAATACATCCCACCCCAACCCCAGGAATAAGAGTGTCTATAGGCTCTGCACTTTCTGTAGATAGAAAGTAACATTTCTCTGATTTTACTCTTTGTGGTGAAGTCAATGCTATTATTTATCACACTGAGTTATGAACAATGGAAAATGGTCAGAAGTGATATAAATCTTTTCCAGGACTGGGTTAAAATATTCCACAAAACCTTCCAGGTGTTCCAGATGGTGGCTTTACTATGGAAAGAGCCTGAATCCCTGAGTCCCTGTTTGGAACAGAGACCCCCTAAGGGGAACTTCCTGTCTTGCTTCAGGCTTTGACTTGGAACAAGAAACCAACCTGCATCTTGTTAAATCTCTGGCATTTTGAGGTTGTTGCTTACAGAAGTTATCTAACTTACCAGGCCTACCATAAACCAGTTGGGCTCATATTTTTTGTAGTTCATTCATGACACTTCAGTGGTTTCCAACTCTCTGTCCAAGGAAGAATGAAGGAGCCCATTTCAGATATAAGCAGAAAAGGAATTCCTGAATGTCCATGAAGTGGGGAAGGAAGACAGGCATATAGATACAGAAATGTATATGTACACAGACATGCAGGGCCTCATCAATCAAAATGCCTATATAGAACCAGAAAGGCTTTCAGTGATAAAGGTAATAATAAAGTTGAAATTCCTTTAGTATCACGGACTGTGCTAATATTTCATTAAACCCTATAATAAACGTACAGTATAGATACATTTAGGAGTGTGTGTGTGTGTGTGTGTGTGTGTATGCATATATATGTATATGTATAAATATATGTATATGTGTATATATGTGTATATATATATATACATATATATATATATATAATTATTTATTTATTTTCAGTTAAGATAACTGAGACCTTGGGAGGGTAACTTTCCTGAGGTCACATTGGATTTGAACTCAGGCATAGTGACTTAGGATTCTGTCCTCTTAGCCACAAAACAAAGACACCAAGACAGAAGACTGGTGATAGACAACACACACACACACACACACACACATGCAACCCAGAATATGGATTGTCCTTGTCCCCAGCACGAATACCATTCCATTTTCAGAGGAGAGATGGCCAGATTACAGGGGTGACAAGAACAGAGCATTACTTTTAACAAAGACTTGCCTTAATGAAATTCTCAGCTGGCTCAGGACATTTTGTTTCTCTCTAGATAACTTCCTGATGCTATCATTTTTTGCATACTCTGTTTATTTCACCTGCTTTCTCTCTCTTTCTCTCTGGCCCATAAAGGAGGCTCTGCTGGTTTGTTTGATGTTCCTTAGATTCAAATGATCCCTTCCTGAATAACAAATAGGATACACCCTTCAGAGGAATTTATGATTCTCCTCTTGTTCTTCTAGTTTCCAAATGGAATTCTTCCTCAGAAGATTCTTTTTCTCAGTTGAAACGTCTTCTCAGCAAATGAGTTGTTTGTCTGCTGAACATGTGGACTTAGTTTTTCAGATCCTGGGTTCCAGGTGTCACTTACACTCTGACCTCTGTAGCACTGGGGTCCCCAGAGCAGAGATGTCATTAGCAGTGAGAACCCCTGCTTTGGTATATTCATGGGCATGGGGAGTAGATCCTGTGGGAAGTTACTGAGGTAAGTTTTTAGGTTGCACATGGCTCGACAAATCTTCTCTTCTAAAAACTCATCCAGTTTAGTTGCTGTTGCTGCAAAATTGAGGGGTGTAATGCAACCATTTTTAAACTGCGCACAGATTCCATGGGTCAGGCATGTGGATAGTGCCCGGTGGGGATGGCGTGTTTCTGCCTCACCATGTCTGGGAGCCCAGCTGGGAAGACTTGATGGCTGCTGCTGCTGGTGGTGGTGATGGGAGTTTGTCACTTGATGGTTTTGGGTTGGAGATATTTATGCTCATGTCTGGAGATGGATGCTGGCTGTCAGCTGGGCCACTGGAGAGAGCAGCTCTACATAGCTTTCCCATGTGGTCTTCCTGTAGAGGTTAGTTTGGGATAGTACCCAGCATGGATGCCAAGAGAGCAAGGCAGAGCATACCGCACTTTGTGACATAGCCTGTGAGGTTACAGAGTGTTATTTTTGTCATGCTCCATTGGCGTAGGTAGTCACAAAGTTCTGCCAAGTTTCAAGGGAAGAGGATACCAATCCTACCACTCAGTGGGGGAGGTGGCAAGACCTTGAAGAGGATGTGGGAGAGCAAACATTTTTGCAACCATCTTTGGAAAATACAATGTTACACCATTTCACACAAATCCCTCCCTTGTAGCCCACCATGTGGTCATTCAGGTTCAATGCTCTTACACTTCTGTGGTGGGAAGGTTACTACTTGCATGGTTAGGTTTCATGGATTATAAGCAACAGAAGTCAGTTCTGGCTAACTACAGCCACAGGGAATGTAGTGGCCCAAGGGAGATACTGAGGGATTAAAGAAAATGCTAAAGATCCAGGTGCCATAAAAAAGAATCAGGGCAGTGCCAGAGGTAGCCTTGTTCAGGTATGACTTGAATAAAAAATAAATTCCAACTCATTTTTGAATCACTTGGCAATTCTGTTCAAATTTGAATTATGAGCAGGGTAGATCCAAATGGCTTGGTGCCATGAGCTTTGCCGCTTACTATTTGCTTGACATTGGGCAAGTTACGTAATTGCACCTTGACTCAGTTTCTTTGTGTGCAAAAATGTGACACTAATAGTGTCTACTTCATAGGTTATGTGGCAATTAAATAAGATGATACTTACAAAGAGCTCTGCCCAAAGTCGAGTGAATGGTAAATCTTCAATAAATGTTGGTCGACAACATTAGGTTTGAATCTGGAATATTCCCAACAGTTCATGTGTTGAGATTGGTCCCTAGTACAGCAATGTTCAGAAGTGGGGTCTGGGAGAATGATTGGATCATGAGGGCTCTGACCTCATTAGTGGATTAATCCCTTGATGAATTTAATAATCTGAGTGAACTATTAGGGGGTGGTTGAACCATAGGAGGTGGAGCCAAATTGAAGGAGTGGGTCCTTGGGTACTATATCTTGTTTCAGGTCCCTTCCTCTCTGTTTCATGGCCACCACAAGATGAACAGCATTCCTTTGCTATGCCTTCTGGCTTGATGTTTCTGTCTTGGAGTCAGCTGACCAAGGGCTGAAACCTTTGAAACCATGAGCCAAAATAAATTTTTCCTTTTCTGAGTTGTTTCAGATATTTGTCACAGCAATGAAAATCTTACTAACAGAAATAATAGCAAATTCTACTGACATTGCAACATCTGTTATTCTGGTTGACTTGCTTCTGTGCCTAGTCCAGGATCAAGCAGAGAGTAGATGCTCACTAAATACAGTTAAATGTACTGGAGTCCCTCCAGTACTCATTCTGAGAACTAATCCCCGATTGTTCCTTGCCGAAGTTCTTCACAAATGCTGCAAACAGTAAACAAAGAACTCTACTCTAAGGAGGTGAATAATATGAGGGCAGGATTGCATTCCACATCAATTCTTGTGTCATATTTGATTAATTTCATATCTAGCTTCATTACGTCCCTCATTTCAAAGGTGTCCTTCATATGGGATGCTGGAGGAGGCAGAGAGGGGAGACCGAGCAAGGAACATACGGATGCAAAGAATCCATGAATGTCCCCCCAAAAGTGGCAGGTAAGATTTAACACTTGTAGAGCTTCACTGCTGCTTAAGGAATGGGCTTGCCGGGGGTCTGGTGGTGCTTCCCAAGCTTGAGTCCCAGTGCTCCTGCCACTGCGAGGTAGCCCTTTACACACTGTTAATCAGCAGAGTGGCCAGCAAATGTTGACCCACTTAGCAGTGATACCCAAGCAGGTGACAGCTACTGAAGCTGACAGAATCTGGCCAGAGGGCGCACTGTCTCCAGGCAGGCTGTCTAGAGCTCTCTCTGCAGTCTCTATGTGGGTTACCGTGTGGCTGAAGGTGATAAATCCAGCTATGAGCTGCTTAAATGGGTCAGGGTCAAAATTTAGCCCCATGTGGTCCATCTGAGTATTGGGTCCTTCCTCACCAGGGCCTGATGATATCCTCTATCCTGTTCCCCCTCTTCTACCCGTGTCCCACCTCATCTTAGAACTCTGAAGAATCAGCTAACATTTATTTAAGTCAATATTTATCTATTTAATTCAATAATAATAATAATAATAATAATAAAATCAATAATTATTTGTTGAGTAGTACAGCGAGCATCTCTGCCATTTGCATTCTAGCTGTCCTGTTTCAGTTGCAGCTGTGTGTGTGTGTGTGATCAGCAGACCGAGGCTGAGACTGGGCTCTGGCCCCAGACTGAGGCCTAATCCTGGTCACAGACTGAGCCCTGATCACAGTCACAGAATACAGTGAGAGAGATATTGTGGATGGCCCAGCTCAGGCTACCCTCACTGTACAGTCACAGGTGGGAGCCCCCCTTGAGAGAAGTGGGATGTGAGGAGGGGAGAAAGCAGAGTGAAGGCATTCTACACATGAGCAAAGACATGCCAATTAGAGCAGCTTGCATTCTCAGGTTTCAGACTCAGAGAAAGCCACTGTCGTTTCAGGCAGAGCCTAATGAGGTTTTCAGAGCTGTGCCTTACTTCCTTTAGCTTATAGAGGTTATTGTGTTTTGCAGGAAAATTAACTGGCAATTAAATTTCTGAAAAAGTGTTTGAAACTCCTACAAGCTGTGCCTCATTGTTTTGCAAGATTGGGTACACAATGTAATAATTCCATCTGCAAATTAATTTTCTCTCACAGCTTCTGTTGTAACTGCAATGTCATTTACTTAGTCATTCATTCATCCATTTGTTGCATTTATTCAGTGCACTTTTCCTATGTACCTGACAGTCTGGGGAAGACAGAGGTAGGTCACACATAGTTCCTGCCTGCTAGCAGTTCCTTTTCTACAGGGAAGGTGGGATTTTCTCAGAAATAAAGGTCACAGGAGGCAGAAGGTGGATAGTGTTTTGGACTTCCGAAGAATGGAAAGAAAATTGAAGGTGATAGGAGTGAAGGTTTATTGAGTACCTGCTGTATGCCAGACTCTGTGGTGGGGGTTTGTCTCTGGAATCTCATTCAACCCTCAGAACAGTCCTGTGAGGTAGAGTTGTTATCCATTTACAGAGGAGGAAACTGAGACTGAGACAGTTGGGTGACTTGTTTGAGATCCTGGAGCCAGTTGTACAGGTCTTCAAATCAATCTGATGAAAACATTTCTCATTAAACATGCTAATCCTCCAAAATTACTGAGCCTTTCTTTTTCTTTTTTTTTTTTTTCTGGTGTTGGGGATTGAACCCAGGGCCTTGCATATGGTAGGCAAGTGCTCCGCCACTGAGCTTCATTCCCCGACCTAAACTTGCTAATTCTCTAAGGATGACTTTGCCATATGATTGGTATCCTTCCTGTTTCTCATCGGCACAAGTGAAGGAATTGGAGAACATCTAGAGAGAGCTTTCTAAGGCTAATGTGACATCAAGTGGACTCTGAAGGAGGAGGTGGCTGGGACTGGAGGAGACGTGACTATACTGTCATTTCTTGAGTATCTCCCATGTATTTATTGTGCTTTCCATAGATTTTCTCATTTAACCCTCACATATACTCCATGAGACAGGCATTATTATTTGTATTTTTTGGTTAGCGAAATGGAGGCAAGAGAAATTATCCAAGGACACATGACTAAGAAACAATGAGAGTCACAATTCAAGCTCAGGTCTGTCTGTGTGTTAGCTTTCTGATGCTGTGACATAATACTAGGGACAATCAACTTTAAAGGAGGAAAAGTTTATTTTGACTCACAGTTTCAGAGGTTTCAGCCCATGGTGGTTGGCTCTATTGCTTTTGGGCCTGTGGTGGGTGAGGCAGGACATCAAGGCAGGGAGGGTGTGATAGAGAGAAGCTGCTCATCTCACCTTGCAGCTGCTCACCTTGCAGCTGGGAAGCAAAGAGAGATAAAGAGAGGAAGGGGTCAGGGTCCCAGTATCCCCTTCAAGGACACACCTCAAGTAACTTAATGTCCTTCCAGTAGTCCCCACTTCCTAAAGGTCCCATCACCTCCCAATAGTGCCCTAGGCTGGTGACCAAGGCTTTAGCATGTGGGCTTTTGGGGGACACTTGTCCAAACCATAACAGTCTGACTCCTTCCTGTGGTGTGGTGTGTGTCCAGCCTCAGGGTCAGTGGACTGTTACATGGTATACTTCAGGTTGTTCTTAGGTCTTTCTAAAATTAGCTGTAAAAGTAGATCAAAGACCTAACCCTGGATCTATGGTCCTACTCTCAGCTGGATCTTGGCCAAGGCTGATCATCTCTTCTACCTCTTTCTTAGAAGCCTAATCCCTCCCATGGCAATTACTAACACCTGGATATAGATGATACCCTAACCTTACCTGGGCTGCTCCCCTGAGTTCTAGAATTGTATCATTCATCTTTTGGACTCCTTTTTCCTGATAGCCATGGGAATGTGAACCCAGCATGTGCAAATGAAACCCTCACCCTCTCCTGCCCATCCTCCATGTTCCTCATTTCAGCCCAGGACTTCCTGTGTAAGTTCCTTTCTCTCTCACACCTACAAATAAAAACTTGGTAATCATCCTGTCTCTCCTTCAGATGTTTCCCTTTGATCTCAGTGGAATTAAATTATAAATCAATAACAAACAGAGCTCAAAAAAATCCTCAAATGTTTGGAAACTTAACATCATACTTCTAAATAACTCAAGGGTTCAAGAAAGATATCAAAAGGGAACGTGAAAGTATTTTAAACTGAATGAAGATGAAAACACAAGATAACAAGATTGTGGCATGAATAAAGCAAACCAGGCAGAGACACTACAAGAAAACTACAGTGCAATATTCCTGATAAATATAGATGAAAAATCTCTAAACAAAAATTTTAGCAAACTGAACCCAACAATATATTGTAAGAATCACATATTATGACTGAGTGAGATTTATCCCATGAATGCAAGACTGATTTGACATTCAAAAACCAATCAATGTAATTCATCATGTTAACAAGGAAAAAATGAAAAATCACATACTAATAGATGCAGAAAGAAGTATTTGGTAAAATCCAACATGCTTACCTGATAAAAGCTATTGGAAAATTAGGAATAGAAGGAAACACAGAGTGGTAAAGGACATTTTTGAAAACCTACAACTAAAATCATACTTATTTGTGAAAGACTAAGTATCTTCCCCTGAAGATCACAAATAAGGTCCTCTATCATGACTTCTGTTAAGTGTTGTACTAGAGGTTTCAGACAGTGTAATAAGGCAAGGAAAGAAAAGAAAATGCATTCTGATTAGGAAGGAAAAAAAGAGCTCTACTTATTTGTAGATGACATCACTGTGGTGCATACATGCAAGGAAACACTGCTCACCAGATAAAAATGAATGCACTATGGATCACATGCAATGACATGGATGAATTCATATCAAGTGAAAGGAGACAGACAAGAAAGAGTCTAATGCTGGTGGGAGTGCAAATTGCTGCAATCACTGTGGAAAGTAGGATGGAGACTCCTTGGAAAACTTGGAATGGAACCACCATTTGACCCAGCTACCCCACTCCTTGGCCTATACCCAAAGGACTTAAAATCAGCATACTACAGTGATGCAGCCACATCAATGTTTATAGCAGCTCAATTCACAATAGCTAAACTATGGAACCAACGTAGATGCTCTTCAACAGATGAATGGATAAAGAAAATGTGGTATATATACACAATAGAATATTCCTCAGCCTTAAAGAAGAATGAAGTTATGGCATTTGCTGGTAAATGGATGGAACTGGAGACTCATGCTAAGCGAAATAAGCCAATCCCAAAGAACCAAAGGCTGAATGTTTTCTCTGATATGCAGATACTAATGTACAATGTGGGAGGGAATAGTTACTTTTTTTTGGATTAGACAGAGGGGAGTGAAGAGAGGCAAGGGAGTGTGGGGGTAGGAATGATAGTTGAATGGACCAGACATTATTACCCTATGTGCATAAATGGTTACATGACCTGTGTAACTCTATATCATGTATAACCAGAAGAGTGCGAGGTTATACTCCATTTATGTATGATGTGAGAAATGCATTCTACTGCCATGTATAACTAATTAGAACAAATAAAAAACTCCCAAAACTAAGTAGAAAGTGAAAAAAGGAGGCAATGCTCTATTATAAGTCCATTCATTAAGAAATGATGACCAATGCATACTAGTTCACAATGACAGAAAGCAGACCAGTGGTTTTGTGGGGAGAGAGGTGCCAGGGAGTGGCAGGAGGGAGAAATTACAAAGAGGCATGAAGCAACTTTTGGGAGTGAAGGATTTGTTCATCATCTTGATTATGTGATGGTTTCATAAGTGTCAACAGATGAATGTGGGATTATCTGCACTTTAATTTACTCTATGTCAATTAAGTCTCTAAAAACTTTGAAAAATCTGAAAAAGCATGACAGTTGTAAAATATATATAACACAAAATTTACCACTTAGATCATTTTTGAGTGTATGTTCAGTGGCGTGATGTACATTCACATTGTTGTGCAAATACCATCACCATTCATCTCCAGAATTTTCTTCATCTTCCCAAAATGAAACTTGATTGACACAGGACTTTGGTCTTAAGTAGCAACAGAGCAGGAGTAAACATCTGGGACATATGGGTTAGATGCTGAAGTATAGCATTTCCAGGACATTTAAAAAGTTTTGGAATTAGGAATGTTGCCCCTAGAAGGATGGGTCCTTGGGAGACTGGGACACAGACAGGAAGTGGTTCTGAGTCCCCTCTTTGGATACCCAGCTCAAAGTCCACACCTCTGACTCTTGCTTGGCATTTGCATATTACCTTTTTCTGCTGGAGTTTTCTAATTCCTGGAAAATTAGATAAACTTGGTTTGGCCTTTCTGATTGATTTGCTGTCTGTGAAAGCTCAAGATGAGCCCATGATCCTGGAGAATTCCTGGTGGCATAATCCCTTAGCCCTTTCCTGTCAGCCTCAAAGAGTGCAGTCTCCAGCCATATTGGATGCAAACCCTAGTCTGCATTGGTTTCCACTAAAAGGCACTCCCAACAGAAGATTCTTGAGTGTATGGACTTACTTAAGACTTGAGGAGTCTTTCCAGGCTCCCCAGAGTTTTCCACCATTTCACTGATCCTTTCTCCCTTCCTCTCTTTTGGGATTAACAATCTCTTCCCTAGCACCTCAGTCTTGTAGGAGAGTACTGTGGAAACCCACTCGGAACCTCAGAGTTGGTGTAAAGGGTATTTCTATTCAACAGATGTTGGAAAAAAGCCTTCTCAGATCTTCTTTTATCTGACTAAAAACAGCAACTTTGGGGAAAGGAGGCTGCCATAAATTGTTTCTCCACAGGAGTTTTACAGTCCTAAAGGAGATGGAAAGGCCACTTAGACCTGTATAGTAAAGTGCTATCACAAATTTTCTTATGTTACATTTATTCTCCTAAAAAATTCATTTATTTTTCCTAAGGAAATCTATTTATACTTCCCATTGGAGCCCCTTCCCCCTACTTCCTTTCCCTTAGTAAGTTAGATGTACAGGCCCCTAAATCCCCCATTCCTTTGAGTTACTCACCATCGAACCTCCCAGAGGCATAAATAAACCCTTTCCTTGCAGGATTCCACTCAGCCCCCACCTCCAGAGTCTCAGCTTCTATGGGGTGGGGTGGGGTCCAGAATTGTCCCCATAAAGGCATGTTTCTCGGGGCTAGCAGGGATTCTTGTACTGGTTGCTGGCATTAGGAAAAAAAAAAAAAGTCTCCTTTTAACTGCGTAGTGTGTGAAAACCAGCCTGCTGTGGGAGATAGGTCAGGATAAACCTAAATTACTCAAAAGAGTATTCATGTCTTTAGGCCAATCACTATCCACAGACTCTCTGGGCTTAAGAAGAGCTATTCCTTAGAGAGAGTACAAGAAGAAAATTGCAAAGCTTTTGTCAAAATATTTGGCCATCAAAAAATTCCTGTTTGCTTAACAGAGATAAATGCATGAATGCCACAGTACTATCTGTTCTCTGTTTTATGATCCTCCCCAAAATAACAGACTCTGTTGGTTTGTGCAGGCAGTTGGAGAAGAAGAAACTTTCAGAAGTAACGTAACTGGTTCAAGAGGGCAGTTAAGGTACATGTGGCAGCATCTCCCTGCTGCTCTAACTTCTGAGAAGTGACAGTGATTATCATGAGATTCTCCCATAACCATGCTGGGAAAGAAGAAGAGGTGCTGTTGATTCTCAGTGATTTTGAGAAGCCTCTTAGATTGAACAAGGAAACTGCAGTAAAAAAACCCAAAAAACCCATGAAGGAGAAGAAGCTGCAGAAAACGGGAATGGGTTCAAGGGTATGGCGAGCCTGTGGTCTGTGGTACCAGGATGAGATGAAGCCCTAAACTACCTGATGGAATGCTTGATGGGAGATGCCACATTTGTCAGGTAATAAAAAACAACAAGGTCTTGTTTTCAGAGGGAACAGTGTGTGGCTCTTGGGGTCAGGGAGGCAGGGCCGGGTCTGGGTTGGACAGCCTATGTACTTAGAAGAGTAGTGACTGTCTTTCTTCCAACATATCCACTTCTGTGTCATAATGGAGACAGAAGTTGGGGTGTCTGTCCTCCTACATGTAGGTTATGGTACATGGATGTAACTTCTCCAGCCTGGCACATGGGGCACAAAGATGAGCACCAACCAGAAACCAACAACATTTGAGGAAAACCAGCACCATGAACGAGACATCAACGTCAACAAATGAACTAACGTCTGAGAAACGAGTTTAAAAATAAGCAGAGCAGGACTTTGAATACTTATAATAGCTATCCTCAGAAAGAGATTTTGCAACCTAAAGAATCAATCTGATAGAACCATGTCCACATTACTTTATGCTCAAGAGCCAAAAGGTGGAAGCAACCCAAAGGTCTATTGCTTCTGCCTTTTGGCACAGAAGTCGCCCAGTTAAATGTGCTGCTAAGTCTGAGGACAAGCTGAATGTGGAATGAGAAGGCAGAGGATCGTAAAGATGAGACAATGTTGGTTTTGTCTGAGCAAAGACTGTGGATACTGACTTGAGTTTGGATAGCACTAGAAAAATGTTTAAGTAGATGCTTTGAGAAGCTAAGACTGGCCAGTGGGAACCTAAATATAATATTTAAAATTTCAAACTTAAAAGAAGAATGAAATAAAGCTAAGTGAGATCAATTTAACCAAAGTCAGAAAGTGGGGTGAGAAAAACAAGAAAGTACAAAAAACATACAATCATTTGGCAGGACTAAGTCCAAGAAACCACAACAATGGATTAAATTGACTTATCAAATGACAGAAACTCTTGGATTGAGGAAAAAACCCCAATATCCAGATATATGATATATGTTGTTTGTATGTTATTCTTAAAATAACAAAGGAATGTGGAAAATAAAGGCAAAAATATCAACAAGTAAATCTAAAAATCAATATTCATGTCAAGCAGAATGGAATATAAGATGAGAAACATGATAAAGGACAAGTCAGGACATTGCTTATAGAAAAAAGGCACAATCACAATTTTAGTGTCCATTTGACTGGATGAAGTTACCCAGAGACCTGGAAAAGCACAATTTTGGGTGTGTCTGCCATGGTGTTTTCCAGGGGAGGTTGGAATGTGAGTCCGAGTGGACTAGACAGGGAAGACCTATCCTTAGTGCCAATGGGCACCATCCAGTCAGCTGAGGGCCGGGAGAGAAGAAAAACATGGAAGGTAAAAGTGTCCATCTGTCTCCTGCAGCTGGATCCCCTCCCTTTCTTCCTTTGGATGACAGAAATCCAGGTTCTCTGTTTTTCATGCCCCTGAACTTACACCTGTAGGTCCCGAGTTCTTAGGCTTTGTCCTTCCACTGAGTTAGACCATTTGCTTCCTTGGTTTTGAGGTTTCTAGACTCAGCCTTGCCACCAGCACAGCTGGGTCTTAAGCTTACAGATGGCCTGTCATGGATGCCTCAGCCTCCAGAATCCACCAATTTGCCCAATAAATCTCCTGTCATATCTATGTATGTATCCTATTGGTTCTGTCTCTAGGAACCTTGCCCAACAGGACCATCATGTGCCAACAGCATCAGTTTTAAATAGTAAAGGAGAGCCAGATAGAGATACAAAGAGGAGCGCGCAAAGCCTTCGTCACAGATGAAGCCAAGACAGAAATGAAAGGAGAAATTGGCAACGCCTCATACTTCATTCATGAATTAACATGTCAAAGGGTTAAAAAGTAATTAAGGATATTGATCATTTGCAGAAAGAAGTAGGATTTTGTAGTTTTGTGCCTAACAGAAAATACAGTTTTCAATTATATTCCTTGTAATTATGTTTTAGATTAAAAATCAACCCAAGTTGAGCCATGAAGGAAATCACAGTAAATTCTAAAAGGCAAAAGTGGGTCATTTTCATATGCAAAATGCGCTAGAATTAGATATTAACAACAAAAAGATAACTGAAGGATCTCATCCACTTGAAAGTTTTGGAAAACCACATAATACATATTGAACTACCCTTGAGTGAAAGAAGAAGTCCGAATGGAAATTAAAATCTCTTTATATATTGGCATAAGGAATATTACCGAGCAAAATCTGTGAGTTATAGAAAAAATGATATCCTGAGGAAACATTGTAACCATAAGTGCTTTTATGAGAATAAAAGAGAGCTTAAAATCAAATTAATCTTTCAGCTCAAAAAGCTAGAAAGAGTACAAAATAAAACTCCATTCCCTATTTAAAAAGTCTCTTTAAACTAGATAGAGTGTCAAACTTCTTTCACTTCATAAAAGATATTTACAAGCTGAGTTGGATCTCCTGGTCCTCAGTCCAGGTTGTCTATTGGGATCATGTGGGAGTCTTAAAATAACACCAACATAAGGACCATATCCATCTACCTGCATCAGAGCGGGACCCAGGTATTGGTATTTTACAAAGCTCCCTAAGCCGGAGGCTATGAAATAAGAGGAAGAAAAGAAGCATGTGGGGATATAGCTCCTTATCGCTCTCTCCCTATCTTTTTTCTTTCTTTCTTGTCATCTATCATCTATTTATCATCTATCTATCTATCTATCTATCTATCTATCTATCTATCATCTATCTATTTCTATCATATATCTGCATAGCAACAGTTTAATTCCCGGAAAGGCTGGAAGCCTACAGATCAATTTGTTTCTGGTCATGTCATCTGGGTATATCTTTGATTAATGACCTTGATGAGGCATGGCTTTCAAGCCTACTTACTAGGACACAGCCCCTTTAACTTAATGGGCGAAATCTTAAAGCCATGGAAAACACTTTTGTGGTGGGAAGGCAGGCTCTCTGATGGTTGGTGAGTCATTAGTCTACCTCTTACAAAGGTTGCCATTTCTCAATTGAATACAACTGCTTCCGTCCAAGACACAAAAACAGTAGGGTTTTTCAACTTTGCAAAGATCAAAATAATGGGATTCTCAGTCCACTTAGTTTATAGGCCACAAGCAGAGTGTTGTCCTTAGCGATGTGGCATTTACTTTTATTTCTTCCTGTGGACTGAATTCATGCCTGCTACAAACTTTTACAAAAGCAAAGAAAAAGGGATCAGCTGTTTCTATCTTTCTGGAATCTTCTTTATTATTTCCTTTAATGCTATAGTCTCATTCAGCATGAGGTCTACTTTCCAAGGCGAAAGATGGATCAAGTGTTTTGCTGTCTCATAGTAAGTGTTGCCGGCTTTCCGGCCTGTAGGATCTGGTCCTAAATAGGCAGCTCCTTCCCTCCTACTTTTAGCTATTTGCATATTTTGAGTTCACTTATTTGAACATCTCATTTCTGGTTTCTAAAATCTAAATCAGGATTGGACTAGCTGCACATATTGAAACCCCAATATGTGATTTAACCCACATAAAGTATTAATTATTTCTGGTAAGCAGATATGTTCAGCTGGTATGACAGTTTTGTGAACATCAAAAACCCAATATTTAATGTTTTTGTCTTGCTATCCTAAGTCTATGATTTTACTCCTCATGGTTTTCTCAGAGTCTAAGATCCAGCCATCAGATTGCATTCCAGGTAGGAAAAAGAAGGAGAAAGGAAGGAAAATGTGCAAGACTTACAGCTGTAAAATCTTCCCTAAAGCACCTACCAGAAACTTCTGTGTTCCTCTCATTATCCACTCTCATGTGGAAAGAGCTCCAAGAAATTGTGATAAGTAAAAATAGTTCACGTGCATGCATGTGCACGCACACACACACATACACACACATGACACAAAAGAAGGCTTTGTATAGTTTGATCATATATACATTATACATGCATCTGCAGTATGTATGGTGTTCCTGGGTTCTGCATTCATGGATGAACCCCTGGTTGAAAACATTTGGAAACAAAGAAGTGTCTTAAATATGTATAGAATTTTTCATATAATTCTTCCTTAAACAATATAGTTAAACAATAATTTACATATCATTTACATTGTGTTAGTTATTGTAAGTCATCTAGAAGTGATTTAAAGCACATGAGAGAATGTATATAGGTTCTCTGTAAATTCTATGGCATTTTATATAAGAGACTTGAGTGTTCACAGATTTTGATACCTTTAGGGGGTCCTGGAACTAACCCCCTGCAGATACTGATATGACACTGATATACGACTTCATATATATATATATGTATGTATGGTTCTGGGAGTATAGGCACTAACCTAAGAAAAGTGGTACCTTTGGGAAAAGAACTTGGAATAAAAAGTGATGGTCAGATGAAGTTTGCTTTACTTTATCTGAAATTTTTATTTGTACACTGGTAAGTGTGTTTATCTGCTTGTATTTGGAAGACATAAGGGAACATAAGAAGGTCACCAGGTCGTCTTGGCACTGAGGCGATAGACCAGTGAATGCTAGTAGGACTGGCTTGGCTTCTGGTGCTAGGATGAGTAGTCCTGGCTTCCAGACCCACTGGGGAGCAGATATTCAGCCTCTCTAAGGCTCCACATGGGCAAAACAGAGTTGAAGGATAATACCCACCAAAGAGTTATTGGGAAGACAATATATGGACCAATGCTTTGTAAATCCTATTGGTGCACACAAATTATGACATATAATTTATGAACATCTATTTCAACTACTTTGCATATTTGATCATGTAATTGTATTACAATTTACCACTGTATAATTATATTGTAATGTATAGCATTTGGGTTTATTTAGTATCCCAAATACTAAAGTGGAGAGACCCCATAAATATAGATGATAAGGATGTATTAACCAATTTAATGCATGTGAAAGTGCCAAGTAGAGGGCTTGATATTTAAAAGCTCACACAAAGTGATGAATTTGAATTTCTAACACAGGTCCCCCCAACTCTAAGCCCTGAATTCTTCCCACGTGATATCTTAAAACGTTTACATAGCCCCAACATCTTTTCGGTCTCATTATTGTATTGCACATACCCACCAACTATTTTTCTATTTCCCTTCATTTTTATTTTCCTTAATCACCTATGCCAATATTTCAACACTGAAATTTCTTAGATGGCCAGTAACTTGGAACTTTATTTAGTATAACACAAAACTATTGATTAGCTGAACTGGACTTAGGACCAACCCAAGTCTCTGAAGTAAGGGCAGAGTAGTTTTATGGCATTTTCATTGTATATGGGGAAAATGTGAACTTCCATTTCAAAAAGTTCAATAAATCAATGTGTGTGGAACATAATTATTCACATTATACTAAGACATTGATCCTTGAGAAATCTGGAAATAATATGGATTTGGTAAGTCTGTCAGATCTATCATGAAAGGCATCCATGGATCAGAGTTCATGGTTGGTGGGTGGAAACTGGTGTTGTGTGGTGAGTGGGGGATAATGGGTAATGTGGCAGACCTTAAAATGAACTTCTTCACCAAACATCAGTCTATGTTTGTTTAGGTGTGTACCCAGAATTAAGATAAGTGCCTGGTACCAAGGACCTTCCATGTTGAAAATTTATTAATATTTACTCAACTTTAAAAATTGCTATTGTCTCATTTTTAGTATTCATACCAAGCAATACAGTCGATTAAATGCATCTTCAATTATTCAAAGCTGCTCCTACAGAATTATTATACCTAAATATTGTGTTTTAATGAACTGTACTTAATTTCTACACTATCAAGTGATTGTCTATGTTACATCCTCCTCCCAGGGTTCTGAGACAGTCTGTCTGGCGCTGCAGGAGACACGGGATTTCAGATGTTGCCCTCAAATCTCTCTCTGGCTCAAGTCCTCCTCCTTTTCTACTAAGTTGGGCTCAGTTACACTCTTTTTATTTACTGCATGTGGTTCTAGAAGGTGAGAGGGAGTGGGGGGGTGTCAATGCTAATTACCAAGTTGGGAGATCTTTACCCAGAAGGATTGGAAGCCTGGAAATGGTGATGTGCAGTCTCTGTGCTTTAGGCTGCAGGAAAGGAAAGAGCGATGGAATCCCACCCTCCTGAGAGCTTTAATTCCTAGACCCTAAGGTGCAAATCCAGAGATGGGAAGAAACTAGGGAGGGAAAATTGACACTGTTCAAAGTCAGCACACTTTGATTTTACTTCTCCCCTCTCTGTTCCAGGTCCTGGGCAGATCCACATCAGACATACTGGACAGCAAGTGTCCTTCCCTGTGGTTTCAGAGTTAATTTTCCTGCCCATAATCTAACCTATCCTGGATAATGCAATAGGATGGTGGAGAATGACTGACAGATGAGAAGGTACAGTGATAAAGGGGTACAGGCAGACATCATTCCCCATTTGTCTAACTAACATGTAGCAGATACTGGGAATTCATTAGTGAACAAAAATCAAAATGCTGCCCCTATATACTTACTTTCTAGCAGGCGGGAGGCAGACAATAAAATTAATTGGACAAATAGGTGTGTTGATAGATGATAAGTGTTATTGAAAAAAATTAAGTATTTTAAATGTAACCCTGCCTAAAAATAGTTGTATCCTTGGGCCCTAACAGAGGTGGATAAAAGGAACCCCATACCTAATCACGGGCTGACATCATGGCTTCTCTGAGAACCATGTGAAATCCTGCAAGAAAGATGGAAGACACTTGCAGGAGCCAACTGAGTTTGCAGTTCTGGTCTCTGAGAGTAAATGAGTTCCATGGAGTCAGGAGAGGGTACCTGAGCATACAGAGTGTGAGCTGAGTGCTGTCTGGTGTGTCTGACATGGATCTGTTTGCATTCATGCTATGTGACCAATCAGTTATCAGTGAGGATCAAATATTCAGTCTTCATCTGGAATGTTGCTGGTCACTGCAGTGCCAGGGCAGACAGCTAAGGGATCCCACAGTGGTTCTTCTATACTTCAGCCCAGAAGGGTCATGAGTCATGTCTGCCCACAGACTTTTGACTAGCTACATGGGTTCTTCCTACCTGGAAGAAGTGGCTGAGAGGTGTGGGGGGAGTAAATTGAAGACTCAGGGAGCTGTGCTGTCTGTCAACCCACTGGTGCCTCTGAGTTCATGGGTCACATACTGTACAAACATATTCCAATCTACAACGGATGGTATATATGCCTGTGGTCCCAGAAGATTCTGATGGAGCTGAAAAATTCCTATCACCTAGTAATGTCATAGCTGTCATAGCACAAAGCATTACTTAAACGTTTGTGATGATGTTGATGTAAACAAATGTACTGTTGCCAATTGTACACAAGTATAGTATACACAATTATATACAATACATACTTGATAATGATAATGATGTATTGCACGTATGTGTTTATTAATAACTTAGTGTTTTTTTTAGAATATTCTCTTACTTAAAAAAAGTTTTCCATGACTCCTGTATGCTGTTACACCGGCAGAGGCCTCATGCATTTTGTGCTTATCAGGTCTCTTGATTGCATCAGCTTTTCTTATATTTGACTTAATATATATACACCATATAACCTCAGTGTGCAGTAGTACTGCGTGAGTACACTGTATGATGTTTGCCTAGTGACAAAACCACCTAACAATGCATTTCTTAGAAGGTACCCCCATCATTATACATGACAATATATACACCTACCCATGCCTGTTCACATTTATGGATACCCACTCATGCTCCCAAGACTCATTCTTACCTATGGCTATTTATACCCCCCATAACATCTCTTGCTCACCCAGTCCCAACCACCTTATCCATCTGTGCAATATTCAACTGATGTCCCATCTTTCTCCCCCCACACACCATACCCAACAATATCCATCATGTTTATTCAGATTCAATCATATCTAATTGCAAGGATTCTGTTTCTCCTGCTTCTTCCAAACCAAATTGCCTTTTGCCAAAGGGTGAAACTCTCTGAGTAGAGTACTGGGTATCTATCTTTTGGGATATGAAGAAATTTGATTATGTCAAAAAATGTTTTAGATTTCTACATATTAGCACATGTTTGTATTAATTATTGATTGAGTAAATAAATAATGTCAAAACTACCATGCATTCAGTAACTGAGCATTTGTACCCACTAGAAGCATAACTGTACATTGGCATGCAAGCATGTAATTTATTCAGGTTGCAGATTCAGGATCCTTTGCCATAATGCCATGACCTGTGAGTTGGAGCCACTGAGGTAGAATAGTGTTGAAAAGGAAGGGAGTGAAGTCCAGGGAGGTTTTCACGTCCTCTCTCTCTTGCTGGCAGGGGGAAGTGGACTGAATAGAATGAATCTAATGCCTTGCTCTGACAGTGACTGCATATGTCTGGAAGCCTCTGTGAGTAGCTGCACTTCAATTTAACTGCATTGCGTGTTCTCTCCTCATGGACAAACCCCATTTGCAATATAGACCTTGACTTGCAACTAATAGAAACTGATGTCTAGAAAATGTGATCCATTCTCTCCCCTGCTGTGGTCTGCTCACCTCCAGGATTTCATTTCACATTTGAGGGTGTCTGAAGATGCTAACATCATGCCAAGAATTCCCTGAAAATGAAAAGGACTCATTTAGGGAGTTCTGCTAGAGGTGGGAAGAGATTCCACGACATCAGGGTGTAATGTGTCCAGAGGGCAAATCCTGAACCCCCAGACTTTTCTCCGTTTCTCCTTCTGATTCCTCCCTTGATCACCCAGACCAACTGTTTACTTAATCTCAAGGACTTTCAGTCTAGGGTCTGCTTCTGCCAAGGTCAGTGAAAGATGGTTCTAGAAGTCATAGCTTCTTCCTAGAAGTGTCCAAATCTTCAGTCCATCCAAGGCTACATTTTCCTTCACGATTTAAGTCAAGTTAGTTCAAATCCATTCCCATGTCTACCAGGTGATGTGTGAGTACCCTAAGTGACTGTCCATTCACTTTCATCCTTGAGTTTCCTCTTAGACTGCAGTGCGGTCCTGGACGGGCAGCTGATTATTTTCAATGAACACTGAGGATGACTGAATGGGCCATGCCACCAATCAGGTACCTCAGAGACTGGTCCTCTGGAGGTGGGTGCTCCCCTTCTTTCATGGTACTAGTAACTCCTCTGGGTACTGCCCCTCCACTCAAGTCCCCACAATCCTGCCCAACTTGTAGGCAGCTTCCCCACAACCCCCTCTCCTTCCAGTGCTGCAGATTCCCCTGTGCATAGTCTGCCTGCAGTTCCCTCTTCAGTCTGACCCCTTCTACAGTGGTGCTCCTTATCCACAAGAGATACACTTCAAGACCTTCAACAGAGGCCTAAACCCATGAACACTACTAAATCCTTCATAAGCTGTGTTTTTTCCTATACATACATGCCCATGACACAGCTTAATTTGTAAATTAGTCACAATAAAAGATGAAGAATGACAAGTAATAAAATAGAACACTTAATATGTTTCAAAAAAAAGTCATTTAAAGTTTACAAATTGTTTATTTCTGGAATTCCCTTTAATATTTTTGGATTGCAGATGACCATAGGCAACTGAAACCAAGGAAATGAGCCCAGGGATGAGGGATCTACTGATTTTTTTCCTTCTTGCAGGAAGTCCTCACCTATTCAGATCTCTAACAAGTCCCTCTATGGTTTTCAAGTGTGACCTTGTGTGTGTGAGTTCATTTTGTAACATCTATGTAATTGTAGGAATTGGGTGGTGCTAAGTGTTCTGTGGCACGTTTTACTACCTTTTTTTCCTCTCCTTTTTTTGGGCGCATACTGGGGATTTAACTCAGGGGCACTCAACCATTGAGCCACATCCCCAGCCCTATTTTGCATTTTATTTAGAGACAGGGTCTCACTGAGTTTCTTAGCACCTCGCTTTTGCTGAGGCTGGCTTTGAACTCTTGATCCTCCTGCCTTAGTCTCCCAAGCCACTGGAGTTACAGGTGTGTGCCAACACGCCCGGCTCTCTACTACCTTTTGACCAGAAATTTATCTCCTGTGCTCCAGGAGGCTCAGTACGTCTCCTCATACCTTAAGGATTCTTGAGTGCAGGTTCTAAGATCTGGGTCATCCTATGGCGTTCTTCCCTTATCTCCCCTGAATTTTCTGTATTGCTATCACATCACCTCACTGGGTCCTTCCCCAGTTTCTTTCCTCCCCAGATACCAGTGGGTCCAGGTTGTGTGTGAAGCACAATTTACTAAGGGTTTGGGACAATGGAGCAAGTTTCTTTCTGAGAGCAGCATAGTCATAACATAATGTGAGATGTTAGAAATCCATGTGCTCACAACTCCCTTGGTTAGGCCTGGGCATAAATAACTTACACTGTTATTCTCATTTCTTTGGGTTCCAGCCTTCATTGGTTGTTTCCTTCTCTTTGGCTCAGAACCCTCAGCCCCCCATTCCCCTACTTCACACACAACAGAGAACAGACCTTCAGGTGGAGCACAAAAGTTGCAATAAACCTCTTTTCAAAACCAAACACATATGAAGGTGTTTTTCTGTACAGAACCTCCCCTCTGTGAGAAGGACTAATGGTCAGCTCTCCACATCTTGCCTAGACTACTTTTGGACATATTCATGGAAGTTGGGCTGAGTGAGACTTCAGAGTCTATCTAAACTCCCTCCTTGAGGCTTGAATTCCTTCTGCAGTCACTGAAGATTGTAGTAGAGTCAGCGGTGGGCCAGTTCACATGGTCACTTGATCAGTTATTTTATGCATCCCTCCTCAGTGTTTCAACTCTCTTTTCATAGAAGGGAGATGATGTAACAGTATCCTCCTTCTGGGTTGTTGCAGGGATCATGTGAGGTGGCCTGTGTACCATGCTCTGTCCTGAACCCCTTGGACTTGATGTGTTAAGTGTTTTCGGCATCCTGCAGACCTGATGGATGATCTGTCCTTGAACCTGTTTGTTTTCAGCTATTGTCCATGAGCAGCATGCTGGGCAGCCTGAGGCAAGAGTCCTATTTAAATTTCTGTGGGTAACATTACCTATATTCATCTCTCCACCAGAGCAAATTTGATTTTGTAAAATCACAGAATTCACGGGAGGTTGATCAGCAGAGACTAGAGAAGGAGTTGTTTGGGAGGTTCAGGGCAGCAAGCAGGCGAAGGTGGTGTGAGCTTGGGCTGGGCTCCAGCCTTGATGGAACCTCAGGTCAGTGGGATGATGGGGGGTCCATGAAGGCTGGACTTCTCTAGGAATCTTGACCTCAGAGTAGTCTGCCTGACCTATAACCCTGGCCACAGGTTGGTTGCCGACCCAGGCCACCCTCATCCTGGCACTCACCTCCGGGCAAGCTGGTCATCGCTCGCTCAGAGCTTCTGCTGTCCCCCAGGGGGCCTATAGCATCGACTGTTGGCAGGCAGCAGCTTGGAAGCTGGCAGATGGCACACGTCTGCCACAGAAGGATTCCCAGTTCCGTTCGCAGCTCCCCTAGGGTACCACTGATGTTCTCAAGAGGGGCTGTGAAATTCTCAGATAATTCTCAAAATAAAATTAATTCTGATACATTTCCATTTAAAAATAATAAGTGCTAGACAGAATTGTGTGGGGGAAACGTTGGTTGCAGAAAGAAGTCAGGAAATGAAGAAGCCGCCACGTCCCACTGCCCCTGGAAGAGCAGGCGGGGCCCCTGCTGAACAGCCAGATCGCGGGATCCAGCTGCGGGAACCGCAAGCCCCATCCGTACGTCTGCCGCCTGCGGCCACGAGGGCACCTGGGCCGGGCTCCGCGGGGGCGGGGCCTGTGCGCGCAGCTGCCGAGCAGGGCGAGCTCGGGCCGGGGGGGGGGGACGTACCGCCCCCTCGGTCCTCCCTCCCGGACAGCCTCTGGCTGTCTTCCTCCCGGAGCTAACCGGCCTCTTTCTACTTTCTTCCTCCTTATAACTGCTCCCTCTCTGCCTTCTCAATTTTCTTGAGCAGTGCCCTCCCTCTTCTTTTTTTTTCCTCTTGATCGGTTTCTCTCTTTTGTCTCTTATTCTTTCTGGCCCTTTTAAGTTGTAGACACCCTGGCTGGAAGTCCAGACAGAGACACCGGGCTTCTCTGGCTCAATCTCACTCTTCCTTCAAAAAGTCTGCCTCCCCCCACGTCATTTTGTTTCATTCTGGGGGCTTCCGTCTCTTTCTCTTCTGCCTTAGCCTGTTTCTGACCTGCTGCCATTGCTAAGTCTTGTCTTACCCTCTCCTCTCCTCCCTCCTTCTCATCTCTGTCTCTACCCGTGGTCCCATGTGTCAGGGTCTCTGACCCTTTGCCCAACCCTTCTCCTGTCACCTCCCTTGCTCTCCCTGTCCTCTCTCCCCTTCATTCTCCTCAGGACGGGTTTTCCCCCATAGCTCTGTCTCTGTCTCTTGCTTATGGACTCTCTCAGGGGAAGGCTCAGAGGAGGTTGTGGTTTCAGCCCTTGGTTCTTGGTCCTCTGGGAGGAGCTGAGGATTGGGTATTTCAGGGACATCTGCCAGGGTGGGGAGTTGGGGCCTCTGTCTCTTGGTCCTGGACTTTGGCTGATCCTAAAGGGACACCCAGCTGGACCTGCTTCCTTTTCTACATAATTCCATGTCCCTGCTTTGCATTCATGGAGTCTTTGCACTTCACAGACAAACCTGAGCTGCTCAGAGGGTTGGAAAGGGCAGGTGTCCTTTGTTCCTGAGAGCACTGGCTCAGAGCTACACACCTGTTGTCTTGGGATTATCTCCTGGTTGTGCTTTCCAAGTCAATCATCTGGAGCAAGGAATGAGCAGTTTCTGATCTGATCTGATCTGAGGAGGAGTTTCAGCTCACAGCCCTAAGGGATGGAGGGACATGTGGCTAGGGGTGCAAGGAGGTAGGGGAGAGGGAGAGAGTGTGTATGTGTGTCTGCGGAGGAAATTTTTTTTAGTGTTTTCTCTTTCTTTTTTATTGTTACCTGGAGTTGAATCCAGGGGCTCTCAACCATCAAGCTACATTCCTAGCCCTTTTAATTTTGAGATAGTCTGGTTAAGTTGCTTAGGGCCTTGCTAAACTATTGAGGCTGGCCTCCAACTTGTGATCTTCTGTTTCAGCCTCCTGAGCTGCTGGGATGATGCATGTGTCACCACACCCATCATGTTTTCTATTCCTTTTTTTTTTTTTTTTGCTTTTTGGGAATTGTACTCAGGGATGCTTAACCACTGAGCCACATCCCCAGCCCTTTTTATATTTTATTTTGAGACAGGATCTCACTAAGTTGCTTAGAGCCTCACTAAATTGCTGAGGCTGGTTTTGAACTCATGATCCTCCTGCCTCAGCCTCCAGAGCCGCTGGGACATACGCCACTGCACCTAGCTGTTTTCTCTTTCTTGAGCTTCAAGCAACCACCTCTCTATTTCTTTTCATTTGCCAGAATCTTTGTCTTCAAGGTGGAGAACAAAATGCTACTTCCTACTTTCAGGCTTCCCTGATTTCTTTCCCCATTCTGCTTTCTGCTCCTTGCATTAACACCTCTCTCTATGGACCCAGGACATATGGCTCTCTCTCTCCCTTTTTATAGCACCATTTCCTGATAATTTCCTAATTCTTTATTTTTGAATGAATGACACATAATAGGGGTTCATTAATAGTAAAATTAGTTTCTTCTTCTCTGTAAATTTGCAGTTCTCAAATCAGCCTCTCTCAGTCACCTGGTCATGAATGATGGGGACAGCCTCACCAGGTTTTTTCTCATCTAGTATGTCGCATCTCACCAAGTCCTACCAGTAGTTCCAAGTCTGCCTGAGGTCTACATTTCCATGGAGCTGCTCTATCTTCTACTAGTCAAAAAAATGGGCTCAGCTTCCATCTCATATATGGTGGAACATCTGGTGTCATGCCTGCAGGTCTCAGGGAATTTTTTGGAGTCTCTTACATTTCTCCTGGTCTGACCCTCAATCTTACTCTCATGCCTATTGGTCAGACCAAACTTGGTTTCCTTGAAGAGCCACTACCCCAAGGGATTGAGTGTCACAGCATTTCATTAAAGATTTAGGAGTGATGGAGGAGTATCAGATGGCTGTACTGCATAGCAAATAACTTGAGTTCAAATATTAGACATTTCTGTTCTTTGGGGAAAAAAGTTTCTTTTTAAAGCCTCATACCCTTTTTAGTTTGAAATAATCCTGTGGTTATGAAATACTGCAAAAATAGTACAAAGTATTTCTACAAACCCTTCACCCACGTTTCCCAAATGTTAACATTGTACACAAGCACTGTAAAATTACAAGAATCAGACAATTAACATTATTTTCTGTATCATAGTTCTTTTCAAAATTTTCTACTGGCCCCATTAATGTCTTTGGTGTGGTCCAGGATCCAGTTTGGGATTACTCATTGCATTTAGTTGTCATATCTTTTTTACTTTCCTTTAATGCATCTTCTTTGTCTTTTATGACCTTGACACTTTTGAAGTATACTGGTGTGCTAGTCAGCTTCCTATCACTATTAAAAATTTCCTGGAGGTGATTAAAGAGGTAAGGTTTATTTTGGCTCATAGTTTTGGAGGTCCCAGTCCATGACTGATTGGTCCCTTTCCTTTTGGCCTGGGGTGAGTCTGCAAATCATGATTGGAGCACATGGCAGAGTAAACTACTTATCTCATGAGCCAGGAAATGAAGAGGAAGAAGAAGAGACTGGTGTCCCAGAATCCCTTACAAAGGCATGCACACAATGACCTAAAGACCTCCTGCCAAGTCCCACCTCCAAAATTCCACCATTTACCAATAGCACCACCCTGGGGACCAAGCCTTCGACAGATGGCCCTTTGTGGGATACTCTTCCAAACTATAGCAACTGGCCATAGAGTGTCCTTAGATTTGGGTTTATCTAATGTTTCCTCTTATTACTTTGGGTCATGCATTTTTGGCATGGATCCCACAGAAGTGACATTTTGTCCTTCTCAGTACTTCTTATCAGGAGAAACATGATGTTGAGTTGTCCCTTTACCAGTTATATTAACTTTGATCAGTAGGTTAAGATGATGTGTACCAGGTTTCTCTACTGTGATGTTACCAATTTCCCATTGGCACTTAATACAGAGTCTGTGGGGGGACATTTTGAGATTATATAAATTCCTGCTTCTTCTATTTTTTTCCTACTAATTTCAGCCTCCATGGAGGATTCTTGACTGAAGCAATTATTGCTGTGTTATGTGACCAATAGTGAACACTGGTTTTCTATTTCTATCATTTCTTCTATTTATATTAGTTGGAATTCTATTGTATAAAATAGATTTTCCTTCTCTTTATTTGTTTATGTTTTTATTATACAGGGCGAGTATCCTTTCTCTGAAATGCTTGGACCATAAGTGTTTTGGATATTTGATTTTAGAATATTTGCATATACATATGAGAAATCTTGGGAAGGGGATCCCAGTCTAAATATGAAATTTGTTTGCATTTCATATATACTTTATATATACATAGCCTGAAGGTAATCATACACAATGTTTTCAGAACACCTGTGTTTTGACTGGGACATATCACACGAGGTCAAGTGTGGAACTTTCTGCTTGTGGTATCATGTTGGCCCCCAAAACGTTTCAGAGTTGGAGCATTTTGAATTTCTGATTAGGGATGCTCAACCTCTATCAGTGCTGGCTTGTGGATCCTCATTTTATTCTGTGGATTATAATCATTATATACTTGATAACTGCCCAACCCCCAGTCTGTCTGACGCCAACAGAAACTAGTCTGCTTAGTGCCTGTGGTAGACTCCGTGGCTCCTCCCCAACCTCTACACCATCCCCCTCCCTCAGGTGAAATGGCATCAACACCAATCCTAGTTCTAAAGTTGGTTCTGATTTCTTTTACCCAATCGCCTTCTTAATCTTATCCCCTGCTATAGTGTCTTTTTTTTTTGTAACTTTATTTTATTTATTATGTAGTGCTGAAGATCAAACCCAGTGCCTCGCAAGTACTAGGCAAGCACTCTACTACTGAGTCACTTCCCCAGCCATATAATGCCTTGTTTCGTAAACCCAGGCTTATGCCAGTCACTTTAAGGCCTTCCCCTGGCCGACGAGATTGTTTTAGGAATGAGTACATGACTCAAATTGGGCCACTTGAGATGTAAGGAGGTTATGGGAAGAAGCTCCTCACTGGCTTAAGAGATTTACCGAAGGCTAGACTTTCTCTTTCCAGATGGTGGGATAGAGGCAATACTAAGAATTGCTGCAGTTATTTTGCCACTAAGAGATAGTATGACACCAATGACATTAGAGAAGAGGAACAGAAAGCACTAGGTCCTTGATGACACTATTGAACAACTAAATCCAATTGACTCTGAAGTCTTCCTGACCTTCCATAACTGCCAAGTTTATGTGTGGATAAATTATCATATTATTAAGACTAGTTTGAATTGAGTTTCTTGACTTGCAACATAGAGATTCCTGGTAGGATCAAGGTCTGTAGAGTTCTCTGCTCACCTGGTTCTCCTCTCTCAGCTCCATGTATGACTACTCTTCCTCCTCTTTCTCCTCCTCTTTCTCCTCCTCTTCCTTCTCCTCCTCCTCCTCCCCTCCCCATCCCTCTCCCCCTTTTTCTGTACTGGGGATTGAACCCAGGGCTATTTTACCACTGAGCTACACCCCAGCCTTTTTTATATTTTATTTTGAACAGGGTCTCTCCAAGTTGCCTAGGCTGACCTTGAACTTGTGATCCTCCTGTCTCAGCCTCCCAGGTCACTGTATTACAGACAGTGTACTGTATGCCACTGTGCCTGGCTGTGTGACTCTTCTTTATCCCATCAAATAGATGCATGAGGCAGAGACATCTGCTTCATGGTGAGACTCTGCTGCTGCACAGGCAGGTGGTTTTGGAATCAGGCACATGTGAGTGTTCTAAATCTTTCAGCATCCCTCCTGAGTTGTGTGACCTTGGACAAGGTACCTGACCTCTCTGATTTTAAGTTTTCTCTGAAAAATAGGACAAAAGAATCAGTCCCTCCCTTTCAGGGCTCTTGTGAATGAAGCAATGCAC
Organism: Glaucomys volans; assembly: GCA_020662805.1. Classification (NCBI taxonomy): domain Eukaryota; kingdom Metazoa; phylum Chordata; class Mammalia; order Rodentia; family Sciuridae; genus Glaucomys; species Glaucomys volans. The sequence continues at coordinate 84,511 of JAJEJO010053104.1, read as the reverse complement.
ATAAAACCCAGCACACAGTAGGACTACAGCTAGTTTCACTTCTATCTCTCTTTGTTCTTGCCTCCTCATAATGGATTATGCTTTTCTGTGCTTTGGGCCTTAAAGGAGACTGATCCTCCGGATGTCAGCCTCAGACTTAGAACCTCAATGATTTCTGGAGAGGAAAACAAATTCCCACTGCAGAGAAGATGAACAGCTCAGCCATTTGCTAAAACAAATATTAGTTCAGTGTTGTCCAGGGACAGCAAGCAGCTCCAAGAACTGTTTGTGTTTTGCATTCTTCCAGGAGCTGATGAACATGCTGCTGAGGACAGGCATCTTGTGGGGAGGGCGGGAGAAGGGACAGTTGCTCTGGGAGCTGTCCTGCTCATCTTGCCTCCCATCCCTCTTAGGGGCATCATTTATCCCATCTCTGCCCTATCTGTGTCTGTGAGGGCTCATGCTCCAGCTGTCAGAGCCGATCACACCTAGAGCCTGGAGGGAGCTTCTGTTGGCCTTGACCATATCCAGTGGCTTAGAGCAGGATTCACTGATCAGACTGACTGTTCATTCAGGCAAACCCTGAGAATTGTCCAGGGGAGTCAAACCCTCACTTACATGGAACACATTCTAGCCCAGGATTTGTCAACTTGGAGTGATTGACATCTTGGGCCTGATAATGTCCTGGTTGCAAGAGACTGTCCTGTACATTGTTGGAGGTTTGGCAGCATCCTTGGCATTTTTTTTTTTTTTCTTTTTGGTATCAGAGACTGAACCTGGGGGAGGGGCATGCTTAACCACCGAGCCACATCCCCAGCCCTTTTTTGTATTTTATTTAGAGACAGGGTCTCGCTAAGTTACTTAGGGCCTTGCTAAATTGCTGAGGCTGTTTTTAAACTTGTGATCCTCCTGCCTCAGCCTCCGGAGCTTCTGAGATTATAGGTGTGTGCCACCAACCCTGGCACCCCTGGCCTTTCATACTAGATACCAGTAGTGCTCCCTTTCCCCAGTTGTGAAAACCAAATGTCTTCCAAAATTGCCAGATCTTCCCTGGGAAAAGACATGGCTGCTAGTTGAGGACCATTATTTGAGTAGAAGGTATATAAGAATGCTGGAGTTAGCTATGTCTTGGTTCAAATTCTGGCTTCATTACTCACTAATTGGGATATTTGACTGGTTAACTTAACGTCTCTGAGCCTCAGTTTGCACAACTGTCAGATGGGAAGCTTATCCATTTTATAGGGTGATCATGAGAGAGTGAGATGAGATCATTTACTGGCACCCAGTCCTCTTTGTACATGTCCATCTGATTGTATAGGTTGCAAACCCATCACACCAGGAGTCCCACCTGCTTTGCTCACCACTTTGTCCCCAGCAGCTGGCACAGGGCCAGTTGGTGGTCAGGAAATGAATGTTCTTGGGCTACTCTGGACCTTACTGAACTTTCATTTTACTTCTACTTCATGCTTTTCACAAAATTCCTTTAGCTACTAGGAGAGGACATCTTTGCAGTCTGAATTTTATATATTTATCCTAAACTCACAGTTACCTCCTGTGCCTTCCCCAGGAATACCTGAAGGAAAGTTCTGGGAAGCCTGCTCTTGCCTATTCTTGCCACCCTAGAGTCAGTTTGATCATACGAGGACCGTCTCTCTCCTCATTCCTATTGATGACTCCAAGGGTGTCCTTCAGGTCCTGATTGGCAGAATAGAGAGCATTGATATGTCTTGGGTCCAATAATTGATCAAGTCCTTTCCTTCTCAAATGACCAGTTCTGCCCACTTTATGAGGTTCCCTTGGATGGCTCCTGGTTATGATAATACCCATGTTGGTAATCTCTATGAAACATGATTATGCCCCCAGAATTATTTTTGTTAAAGGAAGGAGGGCATTTCAACTCATTAACATATATCTAGATCTGCACTAGGTCTTGTGAAGACTTTGGAGGACAAGATAGGCTTTGCCCTTGAAAGGATTGAAAATTAAATCGGGAAGTCAAGAATAATACAGAGACAACTAATGAAGATGTAAGTTCTAAATCGGATACAAGAGGTGGTAAGTGGAGGTGGAGAAGTGACTGATGTCCCCATTTCTGTGTTTCTCATCTCCACTTCCCTGACCTTTCACCGCCATGTCAACACTTTGATTTAGGCTTCACTCTCTCTGACTTAGAATAGGCTACAACTGCTCTCCCTGTTTCCATTTTCTTTGAATCTGCCTCTTCAGAGAGACTGGGTGATTTTTCTCAAATGCTAATATGATTATATCGCAGCATGCCTGGAATCTGCTTAAGGTTTATCATGGTGTTATCTGTAATCATAGAATGTTGGAAACAACAGGGGAATGGCTAAATAAGTAGTGGTACATACGAGAAAATATTTCATAGCCATTAAAACTCATGTTTTTAAAGACTAATTAGAGATATAGGAAAATACTTGTAACATGATCATAAAAAAACTGGATTCAAGAACTGGATTCAAAATTATTTATCAAGAATCAGGTTTAGTAAATATATATATGTATGCATTTGTATGTATACATATCTGCAAACCTGGAATTATATATATCTGGAGAAAAGTAACAAAGGTCATTTCTAGTAGATAAGATATTGGTTCTGAAATTTCTTTTTGAAATTTTATGATGTCAGAGATGATGTTGCTTATCATTAATTTCCAATCCTAGCACAGTACTTGCTTGGTATGTAGTAAGTAGCAGGTACTCAAAGAACTTGATGAGTGGACTTGAATATGTTTTTTAAAAAAATAATTTCCAAATTTTGTCCAAAAACATTGTCTGAGGTTTCATGCCCCTAGAAGCAGACCCTGAGACACAGATTCGAGTGGGGGTGATCCAGGTAGGGGAGTGGGGAGAGGAGTCAGGGAAGGGAAGGGAGTGAAACTGAGTGTGTTACTGAGTGGACGACCTCACGGGTGATGGACCTGCTGGGGGCTCTGGGACTCTGCAAACTTGTGCATCAGAGGAGGCTGCAGGACTTATCCTTCAGTTCACTCATCATGGCTGAGGGTGGCCAGAGGGGACTTGAGCCCTCTGGTGCTTGTAGGCACAGTCATATACTTGAACAGCAAGAGCTGAGAGGACATGGGCAGGGTGCTGACGGGCTCTGCTACAAATAGAATTGTCTGGAAATCATAAGAGAAGTGTTTTAAAAATCATCATGCTGTGATGAATGGTCTTGAGATGTGACTTAACCTCTCTCAGTTTCTTCAAAAAATGGGGACAGTAATACCTGCTTTGCCTCACTCTAGGTTTGATGCGAAGTATGTGTGTGTGCACATGTGTGTATGTGTATGTGTGTGTGTGTGTGTGTGTGTGTGTTTTCCCCCAAATGTGTTATGCCTCTCTCCATCCATACATTGAAGTTTCAGCTCCTATTGTGACTATATTTTGGAGACAGAACCTATGAGGAGGTGGTGAGGGATAAACGTGGTGATAAAGATGGAACCCTAATCTGATAGACCCCCTCCCCCACCTGTACAGGCCATGTGAGCACAGTGAGGAGGTGGCTGTCTGCAAGGGTAATTCTTTAGGTCTGGGAGGAGGGTGTCACTCAGTAACATACCCCAAATACAGAATCGCTTCTCCCAAGCCCTGCCTCAGTCTTTGAAGTAAGCATGTGGTCCTGACTCTCTTTTGCTAGAGGGAGTTCTTTTCCAGGAAGCTCCTTCATCCCCTATAAAAATGGATGCCCAAGGCCTTCAGACTGACCCAGATATGACTAAATTATAGGCTGAATTTAACTTAGGCTGAAATTGGGGCATCTCCTCTCTAATGCATTGTCATGGTATACATCATCTTGTAAAACCTGTGAGCTCTCAAGTTATTTATACACCTCCTTGCTATTTGGCAATCTAATCTCTCTAAATCTTAATTTTCTCATCTGTAAGTGGGGATAATGATAGCACTTTTCTCATTGGGTTGCAAGGATTAAAAGTAACTTTGCAGGCAAAGTGCTTGCCGTGTACCTGGCAGGTAATATGGTTTCAAGATATTTTAACTGCTGTTAAAATACTAACATTGCTATTGTTTACTGTTTTTATTAGGGAGAGAATACCAGTTTCCTCACAAGAGGTCTAAACTATCAGGATTATTGTGATATTGTAACACATATTGCTAAAATCAATAATATTTCTAAATAAAAATGAATCTGGAAAGAACCCAGATACTACTTGGTTCATATGTAAGTTATGCTTCCAAGTCTGCCTGAAAACTCACAAACATTCACTATCTCAATTCTGACTCTTGACCCTCTATCTTTCCCCTTCCCAAGTTTTAACATTCTGCATGACTGATCTCTTCGTCCCCCTGTCTGCAGCTTGAATGTTGGAGGCTCAGGACAGCGCTGGAACCCAGGGACAAGATGAACAAATGTTCCTGGGAATCTAGGGTGCCCACACATCCCGATTAGTCTGGGACTTTCACTGTTTTGGTATTGAAAGTCCTGTGTCCCGGGAAACCACATGGTTAGTCACTAGATCACATGATGCATGTTGTACATGCTTCCTTCCAGGTTGGACATACCTAGGCAGAAAATTTGGACTGATGTCAACAACCAAAGCTTCAATTCTTTCTCTAGCATCTTGCCTACTTTGGAGCACCAGGCTCTCCTTCCTGGAAAAAATCCTGGAGCCATCTTGAGAAGACCACCATGGGTTGGCATTGGAAGAATGCCAGAACCACTGACTTGATCAAATAGTTGCCCTGCTAGACTTCTCAGTGCCTTAATGAGCGGCACTGAGAATCAAGAGCCCCGTTGGGACCCTGTGCTCAGGGCTGTGGGAGCAGGGGTGCTCCCCAGAGAGTTGCACAACCTGGCCTCCTGCCCTTCTCTGGATGTGACTCCAAGGGGTGGGGTCATAATATGCCCTTTGGGTGCCAAAGCTGTCATACAGTCAGAGCCTCTACCTCAAAGTGCCTTAAGAGGTCCCTTTGTATAAGGGCTGGGAGCTCAATCTCCAGCTCCTCTATGTCTGGGGTCACAAGAAAGAAGAGGCAACAAAAGGTGGGAAACAGAAGAGATTCTTCTGCAAGGCATAAGAAGGGAAGCAGGAGACAAGATGGAGACCAGGACGGAGCCTGAGCCCCTCACCCCAGATCAGAACAGCTCATAGACTCATGACCACATGCTGATCATTGAGCTCTGATCCCTGACTTGACAAAGACCGAAAGTCTGGCTACACACTGGCCCTTGACCTCTGATCCTTAGGCAGTTATTGAGAGGGTTGTTCATGACTGTTGTCTGCAACTCTTCTGTCTTCCTGTAAGAGCAGACAGTGCAGCTCTGTGTTCATGGACCCGCTTGGCTGCTTTCCCCAGTGTCCGTCAATGCCCCAATTACTAGAAAATTGCTAACACTTGAAGCAACTCTCTCTGCATATTAATTTGACCAAGCACATGTTCCTCAAGTAGCCTGGGCCCCCCACGTGCCAGCTGGTGTGATTTGCTGTGCAGAACCAGGTAATTTCCTTGCTGGACTTTGGTGGAAAGTTGAAAAGCAGTGTCAGCTTCTCCTGCTCTTAATTAGGGCTGGGTTTTCTCCGCTAAATCACTGATCATTATCAATGAGCTTGTAATTTTATGTCCCAGAATTAGACTGATGATTAAAGAGAAAGCTGAGAGGCTGTGTGCAGGTTGGACCTCCGAAGATCTGGGCATTCTGTTAATCTCCATAATTTATTCCACTGTGACCTTTTCATACAGCTTTGCTGAGACTTCCCGAACTGTAACATCCCCTCCTCTTTGGGAAGGGAAGGGCCATTGCTTGGTGACCATCAGCAATATAGGGGCAGTGGCCAGCCATCTCTATAGGGAGCGAGCTGGTAGCTTATATCTGGGTCCTATGGCTTTGATCAAAGAGGAGGTGTGAGGGACTGGGAGCTCTCTTTTCTCTAACTTGCTTCCTCTTGGCTCTGCTGAGCCTAAGGCTGCATCTGATTTCACTGCTGGAGCTGTTTTATGCAGAGAGGGCATAGCTCACGGGGCTCTATCAAATCTACACCAGGGTGGTAGAGGCCTAAGCCCCAGTGGGCTCTTGATGCTGTGTCAGGACTCCAAAGCCTAAGTCCTTTTGTGGGGCCTAGCTAGTAGTTTTACCTGCACCCACACTCCTTTCTTCTGGCCACAGCACTTTACTTAGCCTCCTCTTCACTCCTATGGTAGTCTGAGTAACATCTTCCTCCACTTTCAGGGATGGTCTTGGGGCTCAGCCCCAGCCTGTCCTTGTCTGTATCACCTCCACAGTCACATGAATGGCCCAGGAATGGGCAGGTGATCTGAGTAGGTTCAGTGGGGCTGGGTCCTGTGGAAAGCATTGCAGAAAAGAAGTGCTGCAGTTGTTAAGTCAGGAGAGTGTGAATGTGGAGCTGCCAAACTGTTCGGTTTGATGGCTAGATTTAAAGACCACGAAAAGGGTGACATTTGCAGATAGGTGCTAAATGTCTAATTAGGCTTGAGATAATATTGGGAACTGACAAAGGGCTTTAAATATTCTTGAGGAGGTAGAAAGATAGAATTTGTACAGGAAACCAAAGAAGAAATATTGGTAAATTTATAATAGATAAATTTCTAAATTAATATATTGACTTCATTGCCCACAGAGTTTTCCAGATGGAGGCTGCTGGCTTAAAAAGCCGGAGACTGGGGGTACCCCAAACCACCTGCCTCCTGACCCCAACTCCTCAGGTGGGCTTGGTGCTCATGTCATCTTCGCCCTATTCTCTTGCACACCCTTCTAGTAATTAGTGCCCTGTGCTGCCTAATCCCATGTGATGTCCTGCGGAGGAGGGTCGACACTGTGGTCGGAGCAATGGGGTTGGAATTGGGAGACCTGAGTCTCAATCTGGTTGGGTAACTATCTAAATGGTGCAGTACAAGTGACATCATCAGGTACAAGCATCCATTTTCTATAATAGCTTTCCTTCCTTCCCTGGGTTTCTGTGATCATCATGAGAACCATGAGAACAATTATGAAGGTCATAAGGAATTTGCTGCTAGGTGGCTCACTTCTTATCAGGTCACATTTTGTGCACCAAATACCCCATCAGGTGAAGACTGTGATGCTTGTTACTATGTCTCCTTCCAAAATGCTTTGTCCAGTGGGAACTCTGAGCCTTACTTGAGCACATTAGGAACTCAGGGAATTGTCCCTCTTCTCCTGAGTAGCATATCACTTCCAGAAGGATGTTTCCCTTTGGGTATTGTTATGGTTTGGATGTGAGGTGTCCCCCAAAAGCTCACATATGAAACAGAAGAAAAGAAGGTTCAGAGAAGAAATGATTGGATTTTAAGAGTCTTAACATAATGAATTAATCCTGTTAGGGATTAACCCAGTGGTAACTGAAAGCTGGTAGGGTGTGACTGGAGGAGGTGGGACATTGGGGGCATGGCTTTGGGGTATGTATTTTGTATCTGATGAGTGGAGTTTCTGCTTCTTAATCATCATGTGAGCTGCTTCCCTCCACTACACTCTTCTGCCATGATGTCCTGTCTCACCTTGAGCCCAGAGAAAATGGACAAGACACTTATGGACTGAGACCTCTGAAACTGTGAGCCCCCAAGTAAACTTTTCTTCCCTATAATTGTCCTGGTCAGATTTTTATGTCACAACAGTGAAAAAGCTGACTAAACCAAATTTTGAAGTTGATAACAGATTAACATTGCCTGGGGCCTGCTTGGGGTCCTCCTTGGTTTTTGATTTTTGAATCTTAAGCAAATTAAGGCCCCCAAACTGGGCAAGTAAGTCCATGGTCCCACCTCTAGTGTTGTAAGAATGGCTCTCACAAACAAACCACGTGAGTAGCTTCTGAACCCAGAGTTGATTCCTGGCTAGCACAGTGAGGCACAATGATGTGGACAGAGGATAAATCTGCAACACTATCCATAGAGGTAAAGGGCACTCTGAGGCTTGAACTCCTGCGTCTCAGTCCCTGTTTCTCTCCTGAAATCTCACAATCTATCATCTGGGCCTTACCCCTCACCCCATCTGCATGCTCAACTCCCCTGAAGGCTTCAGGACCAACCCTGAGTCCACTCAGGAGGTATTTGAAAGCTTTCAATGTCTGTTCTGGGTTGTAGGCTCAGCGTGCTCTTTGCGGGTCCAGCTGTGACCTTGTGTGGGGGTTTCCATTTGGGTCTTCTGCTGTGTTGTATGGAGGTAGCCACATCTCCGGAGTCTGAAATCTGACTCTATTTCCTCTAAGACTCCAGGATTCTTAAGTTTTGTCTGATCTCAAATTCTGTACACATTTTAGTTTCTCTGGATGCTTGGAAGCACCTGGTCACATTGTTTCTAGTCTTTTTCTGTTTTTATCTTCCCACATTGTCTTCTGTTGAGTTAAGGGGCTGTTACCCGTACAGAGAGTGCATTCCGTAAATAGTACTTAGGTGAATGGATGGAAAATGACCACATGGGAGAATGGTTGAACTGCTGCATAGATGGGGTTTGCTTTGGTAATGATCAGCTTGGCTTGTAGTTGTGGGACCCCCTCTCTGTCACCCTCCAGTGCCTTGCCTCGGGGCCCCATTCAAATGGTATGTGGTGACATGTTTGACTGGTTTCTGGTCCCTGCCATCCTCAGATTTGGCCTGCCCTGTACCAGCACTTCCAGGAGAGGCACTCATGGTCATAGCTGGGGGCATGCATGGACCAGGACCAGTTTGGGGGAGGCAAGGAGCAGTGTCCTAAAATGGCAACAAGTCAGTCGGCCTGGGGTCTACCTTGCATTTTCCATTCTACTCCCAGAGGGGCTGTGCTTTTTATAAAAAAACAATCAAAGCCCCAACGTGGTTGGCAGCATTTCGGAAAGTCAATAGGAAAGAAGCAAAGGAAAGGAGCCAGCCGAGATGGAGATAATGTTCAATGCCTCTCACTGAGATGGATCTAATTAAAACAAATCTTTAAAGCACAGACCTGGAAGCTGGCTCCTGAGGGAAATCTCTGAGACGGACATTTCTGCTGGAGTGTGTGGTAATGATGGGACCTGCACTCCCGCTGCAGCTCCTCAGGCAAAGCCCTGTTCTGGGACAAAGGGCTCGGGCTCAAGTCCCTGAGCTTCTCTCCCCAGGATCCTGGAGCCAGGGCTTTGGGGAGATACAGTGAACACACTGCCAAGAAGGGACCTTGCTCCCCTGAAGCTTTTTGAGGGCTTTTCCAGGTGCAAGCCCGTATTACCACGTCAGTGCCCATTCTCCAAATAAGCCTGTCACCTGCCGGCCTTTTTGATTCTCCCTTAAAATGCTCCCAACTGTGTCAGTCTCCTGCTGGGTCTTGCTGCCTCTACTAAACTCCTTCCAATCCTTCCTCTCTGCAAGCCTCAGAGGTAATCCCGAAGCAAGCATGTGAGGTGACATCGCCTCTTAGATTGAATATTCTAAGGACCCCTCGAGGGCCCCTTATTACTGGTAAGACAAAGGCAGCAACACTTAAGGCCCTCAGCAGCTGGGCCCTGCCCCGTCTCCTCTGGTGTGCTAAACCTCAGCTGTGGTTCTTTTACTTTTATTTTTATTTTATCTTCCTGGCATAAAAATTGCAGAACAGTAACCATGATCTATTTTAAAGTGTACCATTTAGTGGCATCCAGTACTTTCACAATGTTGTGTGACCATCACTCCTGATTAGCTTCAAGACATTTTCATCAACCCCAAAGGAAATCCTGTACCATTTAGTAGCCACTCCCCATTCTCTCTCCCTCCAGCCCCTGGTAACCATGAATCTCTTCTGTCTCAATGGATTGGCTGATGCTGGGCATTTTTTACAGATAGAATCATACAGTGTGGTCTTTTGTGTCTGGTTTCTTTCACTTAACATGTTTTTTGGGTTCAGCCATGTTGGTTGTAGTCTGTATCAGTACTTCATTCCTTTTGATGGCTAAATAATATTTCATTATATGTATGTACTACAATTTGTTTATCTATCTGCTGATAAATGTTTGGGTTTTTTCATTCTTGGCTATGATGAATAAGGCTAGTAACAAATATTAAGGTACAAGGATTTCCTTGACTGGCTGTTTTCAATTCTCTTGGGTATATACCAAGGAGTAGAATTGCAGGGTCATCTGGTGAGTCTATATGTAACCTTTTTGGGAACCACTTTGGGCCTCTTTTCTTGATCTTCTGGGCCCACTGTGCCTTCTTCACCCATACTATTCCTCTAGCACATTATGCTTGTCCCTCTTTCCTCACTTGATGACCTTCTATTCATCTTTTGAGACACTGTCCATGTGTTACCTACACTTTGAAACCTCTATGTCCAAAATGGTGCAGATGCTCTGGGCTCAGGGTAGTCAGTGCCATTGCTCTTATAACATGTCACAGTCCTTTGTCTGTTTGCTCTCCCTTCCAGTCCAAGTTGGGCCTTATTTGAGTGTGAGGAACCTGTCCAGGTCATGGTCACCTCTCTGGTGCCAAGGCAGGTCCTTTGTTTTTTTTTCCTGGAGAGTGAGTGAAGGGGGTGGGGTCCATGTGTGGGTCACAGGGTTGACATCTCTGGGGTCTTCAGCATGGAGGTGCCAGGAGGCTGTGGCTGCGCTGTTGAGAGCCCCGAGTACCCCCGAATGGCCTTGCCTGGCTCCTGGGTAGCATGATCATTTGTTTCCCTTCCTTTCAGTGTGCGGTGGCCGACTGCCGGCTCCACACTGGCACCGTCATGCTTCATTAGGATTGCTTTTGTTGCTATGTGCTGAGGGATTCACTGTTGCTAGGTTGTCTTTTGTTTCATATATATCTCACAACTTTTTTTTTCCTCTGGCAAATAATCAGGGCCCAATTAATTCTGAATTCCTCATTGTTTGCTCCGGCTGTCGAGCTCCTTGCACGAGCAAAGAATGATCGTTCAATGTTTTCCTGGTAATGAACTGAGAGAGTCAGCCAGGTCACTCCTGGTTTGGAGGAAAAGAGTAAGTGAGAGACAGGGACAGATATACAGAGAGATAGGGAGAATGAGGGATAGAAAGAAGGAGAGAGACGGAGACAGAGACACAGAGGGAGGAAGGGAGAGATAAATAGATACATGGAGGGTGGTGCAAAGACAGAAGCTCACAAAGAGACAAAAATGTTTGGAAACAGAGTCACAGTCACAGATGAACACACATAGAAGTGTGGAGAGAGGCGTTCACTTGCACACACACACACACACACACACACACACACACAGACGCCCAACACACAAACTGATAGAGAATACACACCGAGGTGCACAGAGGCACAGAAAGGGAAAGGCAGGGAGGACGCACAGTGACACAGTCAGAGATGAAGGGAGACAGAAACAGTGACTGACTGAATGGCACCTGTGTGGGAGTATGTGTGGCTGTGGTACAGTAGGACACTCTGGGGACAGCATAGCAATGACAAGAACTGACGTTACTAAGCACCCCACCGAACACACCTGATGCAGTAACAGAAGCAAGTTGGGCAACACCTCCTTTGACACTCATGACCACCCTGTGACACAGCTACTGTTGGCATCCCCATTCTTCAGGTGAGGAAACTGAGGCACAGAACTAGATAATGTATGTAACACACGGCTAGTGAAAGGCAAGATCAAGTTTTAAGCCCAGGTTTCTCTGCCTTCAAAGCCCTTGTTCTGAACCCTCAGACTTGACCTGCCCTTGGGTCTGCTGCTCTCATTGCAGGCTACATGGCCACGGGCAAGCCCTTCGCCTCTCTGGGACAACTCCTTTGGGCTGAAGTACGGCTGGCTAGATTCTAGGGACCAGCATGCGTTTCCCCTCTCTCTGACAACCAGCGTGCTACTGGGAATTGCCCTGCCTCCAGCTTCTCTGTGGGGCAATCCCTCGGGATTGTTAGGAACTCTGGTGGTGCCCTATCCTTCAAGCTCTTTGCAAGACTTTCATTATTAAGTCAAGTTGCAGCTTGCCTTGAATTGAGAAAAAAGTGAGAAGTTTGTTCCGGAGGAGGAATGTGTTTGCCTTGGAGAGAAGAGGGCAGGGAGGATGGGACAGTTCAGCTTGGTCACCAAACAGGAGCAAGGCACCTAGAGCCCACATCAGGTGGGTACCCTACATATCCTAGGAGGGCTATGACTGGGTTGGGGTAATGTGGATATCAAAGAGGAGGGATGTGGCTTGCTTCCTGCCCTGTATCTTGGGCCCAGGTCACTGTGGTGTTGCTTTCATAATTCAACAAATTGATGTTTTGACATATCCCTAACGTGGTGTATCTTCCTTATTTATTTCACTTGTCTGTTTCCCTCTGTATAATGTAATTTCCGTGCAGGCAGAGATTTTGTCTTTCTTTCTCCATCACTGAATCTTCAGGGTCTGGCTTACAGTGGGTACGTAATAGATATTTGTCTTTTCCACTATTTCTAGAAGTTTCTTTTCTGGCTTAGGTGAGGGGAGTTGGTTTCTGCAGAAGCTGGAGGACCGGCATGGTGTCTTTCAAGAATAGCACTATAGGAGCTGCAGTGAGCTTTTGAGCTGTAACCTTCGATTTGTGTTCTAGAAAGACGGCTGTGGTGGCTGCATGGAGGGCAGACTGGCGCTGGCGTTGCTGGAGGCCAGAGCTGTAAGACAGAGAGGATGGTGTGATCCAACACCCAGAGGCATCGAGACCTGCAAAAATGCTGTCAAAACAGGAAAATGCTGTGAACTTTAACAAAACTGTCAAGTTCACCAACTTTCTTCTTCTTTTTTTCACTTAAAGATCTTGCTTGCTTGACTGGTTTTTCTGAACTCCCTGGGCTCCCCTGAAGTCAGTCAATATGGCATTATTGTCATTTGGGGAACAGTAAACCTTTGAAAAATGCTTTTTGCGTTCTGGATTTATGGAAACCATTTGAACTGTGGTGCGTCTTGAAGAGCACTTGGAAACATAGTGTTTTGATTTTCTCAATAATTTCTTGAGGATCATTAGAAATGAGAATTCAAGAGGTAGGATGGATTTTTCCCATAGGCTGCATTACTTGTCGAGAAGCATGATTTATTGAAGCACTTCAATAAGGACTTATGGAACAGGGAAAGGTGTCCACTCAGCAATCCTGAGGCTCACTGGTCCATCCAGCTCCAAATGCAAAAAAGTGTGGGTGAGAGCCACATGATGTGCATCAGATGCCTTCGGGTGGTTCATGGATCATTCATGCCCCAGGTTGAGCCACTTCTACCCGCAACCTCTACCTCCCACTGCTGCCTAGAATCAAACCAGAAATGGCAACTTTTTTTGCATCCTTCAAAACCTGTAAGATTTTGAGACTCGGGGTTCAATGGCCAACTCACTGAGTTAGTTCTGCTCTTACTAGCCAGTGCCCCAGGTGTTGGCTCTGGGAATCTGGAAGTAGGTAGGGGTGATCAATGTCAAGGTCTGAGGTGGAACAGGCTAGCGTAGAATCAGAAGTGGAAAGAGAACCAACCTCCAGAGCCTGACTTCTTTTTTTCTCTACTGTAAGGAAGTGCTTGGGAGGGCATCTCCAAGGGTGTGATGAGCCTCTGATTTTGAGGAAGGTGCAGATAAGAGAGGCAGTAGTGGGTGGTCAAGGTTGGGGTCTTCATTGCCATCCCAAAGAAGCTAGCTTGGCATTGCACTTTTGGCAGGAAAACCATCCTATCTTCTCACCAGCCTCCTACCTAGACCCTGCTCTCTGCACATATGCTGCAGACTCACGCTACACACACACTATGACTTCTGCCTCCAGTGTACTTCCTTCCTCAGGCATGTGGTTCCAACCTACTCATATTTTGAAGATCCAGCTTGAAGCAACCTCCGCCATGCTTCCCAGGACCTGCCCCTGCAGAGTTAATGGCTCTGTGGTTCTCTGTACAGCCCATGTCACATCATAACTTGACCTGTGACTGCCTTCCCAAGAAGGCTTGAGAGTGTGGTCAGATCTCATTCCTAGCTTCAAAGCCCAGCAAAGCAGCAGGCGTGTAGTAAATGGAAGTTGAAGTATACTGACCCACCTGGACTTGGAATTCTGCAGACCTGAGTTCAGATCTTTTTGCTGCTGTTTGTTGGCTCTGTAAATTTAAATGAGACACCCAGCAAACCCTTTGGCAAGTTTTTCATCTCTGTACCCGACCTGGGGAAGGTAAATAGATTGCAGACTACACTTCTTAAGGCACCTACTGTGTGCTAGATATAGCTCTAAGCACTTTTTTTTGTTTGGAACCAGGGGTTGAACTCAGGGGCACTCGGCCACTGAGCCACATCCCCAGCCCTATTTTGTATTTTATTTAGAGACAAGGTCTCACTGATTTGCTTAGTGCCTTGCCCATGCTGAGGCTGGCTTTGAACCGGCGATCATCCTGTCTCAGCCTCCCGAGTTGCTGGGATTACAGGCGTGTGCCACCACGCCCAGTTTCTAAGCACTTTTCATACATGAGCGCTCTAGATTTCCACAACCTAGAGTTAGTTTATTATTATCTTCCTCATTACCTAGATGAGGAAACTGAGGCTCAATGCTAAGTCTCTTCCCTGGGATCACAGCTGGAAAGTGGCACGGATACCTAGCTAATGTAGCTCTACAGTCCATACACCTGCTTCCCTGAAGGTGTTATTTATTGAGCATTCACTACAAGCCAAGCACTTAAATTTGAATTAATCCTCACAGAAATTCAATCAGGTGTTATTACTCTCATATGAGAAATGAGGAAATAGAGGCTCAAAGAGGTGAAATAACTGTCTAAGGTCACATCACACGGCTAGTAAGGGCAGAGCTGGGATTCAGCTGAAAAACCCTAAAGCCTGTGATTTCCCTGTTGCTTTCTGACTCCTCACTCCCTTAATTTTACTGCAGGAGAAAGAGAAGCCCAGAGAACAGAAGTGTTTTACGTGAAGCCCTGCCGTGGGTTGATGGTGGAGCTGGGAGGTAAACCCAGTTCAGTTACCATTGCTTTGTAGCAATCACCTATTGCCAAACTGTAGTCACTCAACACCATAGTGACTTTTGTTTTTTCTATGCTTGGGTGGGTTGGCCAGCTGTTGTACAGGTGTTGCTGGGCTTACTGGATTCTCTGGGAGGTCAGTGAGGCTGGAGGGTCCAAGCTGGCCTCACATGCCAGCCTGGTAGTTGGCTCTGGCTGTTGCCTAGGATCCTGAATTCACCTCCATTTGGCGATTTGAGAAGGATTATTTCGTTAGCAATTTCAGGATAGAAGGAGGGCAAAAGCAGAAACCACAAGGTCTCTCAAGGTCTGTCCCAGGAGACCCAGGCATCACTGAAATGGAGTCTTTGGGTCAGTGCAAATGATAAGGGAGCCTGTATCCCAGGACAGGGAGGAGCTGCAGAGCCACCTTGTGGAAGAGTACAGAGGAATGGTGGGGCCATTCGTCCCGTCAGAGCCTCTCCCTGGGTTCCCTGATTCTTTGCTGGTGCTCTTTCCCGCCCTTGCAGTTGGGACTTTATTAGCCCTCTTCAGCCATGTCTGATATTGCTTTATCGTGTTACATGACCCCAATTTACGCTGGCATAGATTTGTTTTGTTTTCTCTCTTGAGAAGTCAGCAAGAAAAGAGCTCAGGGCTGGGTGCAGTGGCGCATGCCTGTAATCCCAGCAGCTTGGGAGGCTGAGGCAGGAGGATCACAAATTCAAAGGCAATCTCAGCATCTTAGGGAGGCCCTAAGCAAATCAGTGAGACCCTGTCTCTAAATAAAATATAAAAGGGGCTGGGGATGTGGCTCAGTGGTTAAGTGCCCCGGGCTCAATCCCTAGTACCTCCCCCTGCCAAAAGAGAGAGCTGGGGGAGGTTCAGGGAAACCTCAGGCCCCCATAGTTCAGCTTACCTCTCTTCCCAGTCCCTTTGATGATGACCCAGTCTGGGCTTGGGTACCCCTGTGCATTTGGGCCACTCTCAGTGCTCTCTACACAACTGGTCCAGGAGGGCATTGCACATTCCAATGCCACATCTGGGTCAAGCCAGCTTCACCTCACAGGCTTCTGATCTACTTTCTGGTCCTACCCAAAGCATGCTTTATCAGCAAGTTAGGTTTCCTGCCACACTTCCAAAGGCCCGAAATGACAGGACATTCCCAACTAAGTGAAAGCATGAAGGATGGGGTTGAGTGTCTGGTAACCAAGAAAAATGTGCACATCTTGGTTATCTTTTGTTTTTAGAGCTGAGAAGAGACTCTGGCCACGAGAATGTTCAGCAGCAGAACATACACCCTGTACCAGGTTCACATCTGCAAAGCCTTTACTGAGTGCTTACTTCAGGCCACCTCAGATCACCCACAGACAGGGGCAAAGTGCATTTGAAGTGAGAGAAACCATATTTCAGGAAGGTTTGTGCCCTATGAGGGGCTGTTGCTTTGTGGGTGAAGGATGAGGGGAGAAGACAAGTGACCTTTAATGATGTTGCAAAACAGAATGTGAGAAGCAGTCACACTTCTGGGTACATACCCCAAAGAGTAAAAGCAGAGGTTCAAACAGAGATTTGCACTCCTGTGTCCACAGCAGCCATATTCACAAGAATGGGAAAGTGGAGCAGCCTAATGTCCTTTTATTGATGAATGGATAAACAACGTGTGGTATGCACATATAATAGAATGTTCCTCAGGCTTAAAAAAGAAGGAAATTCTGACACAGGCTACAACATGAACGAACCCCGGGGACATTAAGCGAAGTGAAATTAGTCAGACAAAAAGACAAACACTGCACGATTTCCCTTGTATGATGTCCTTCGAGTGGTCCAATACATAGAGACAGAAAGTGGAACAGTGGTGTCCAGGGGCTGGGGAGGGGAACTTGGAGTTGTTTAATGGGTATGAAGTTTCAGTTTAGCAAGATGAGAAAAGTTCTAGGAATGGATGGTGATGGCAACACAGTGGGGATGTACTTAATGCCACTGGGCTATATACTTAAAAATGGGGAAGACGTAAACCTCATGTTTGGTATATTTTACCACGATTTACAAAAGACCTTTATAAATGCAGAGGGAAAAAAGGGGAAGTGGCTGGACATAGGTTTGAGAAAGGTGCCATGGGCTGAAGGAGGGGGAAGGTTTGGGTGGATAACAGGAGGGAGGCCATGGACAGAGGAGGGCTCAGAAGGCTCAGAGCTGGTAGAGGAGGCAACTGCAGACTGAAGCCAAGTTCACGATCCTCTGGGCAGTTGCTCCACAGCAAATTGGGAGGTGCAAATCCATGGGTGGCCAAAAAAGATAATAGATGTTTGAAGAGATGGAAATGCTAATTACACTGATTTTATCATTATATATTGTGGACTTAAACAGACTGATCATATTGTACCCCGTGAGTATGTATAAATATTATGTATCAATTACACATTTTTTGAAGTTAAAACATTTTTAAATCAACATAATTTTTTTATCAGAATAAAGAAAAAGCAAAAGCCATAAATTTTTTTCCCCACACTTTGGCTTCAGAGCATTCAACTATTAATAGCATGTAAACACTTTTCAGGGAAAAATAGACACGGGCATAGGTTTATTAGTGAACCAAGTGTTTTAGTCAGTTTTTTGTGTTGTGACCAAAATACCTGACAAGACCAACTTAGAGGAGGAAAAATTTATTTTGGCTCATGGTTTCAGAGGCTTAGTCTATCGTGGACTGACTCCATTGCTCTGGGCCTAAGGTGAGGCAGTGTCATGGTGGAAGGGTGTGATAGATGAGTGCTGCTCTGCTCATGGCTGGCCAGGAAGCAGAGAGGGGAAGGGAACTCAGGGAAAACAAACCCTTCCAGGGCACATCTCTGCCTTTTCCAGCCAGGCCTCACCTGCCTACAGTTCCCACCCAGTTTGTCCATTCAAACTAGCATGGACTGATGATGTTAGAGCTCTCACAATCCAATCATTTCACCTCCAAACATTCCTGCATCAATGCAGGAGCTTCTGGGGGACACCTTATTTCCAAATCATAACACTGAGCAATAACAATCAATGGGGCACATCAGCCCTGACTTTTCTATCATCTTCTCCCTGTAGGAATTCTTGCTTGTGGGATGTGTCCCTCTCTGAGGTGCTCCACACTGAGACTTCCATTAATCTGGGAACTTGTTTCCATTGCTCTGCTTAGGTTCCACCATGGTGAGGCAGGACGTTGATATTTAGGATTTGTTTGCCTTCATCAGTATGGCCTCCTGTTCCCTCCCCTGAAGGCATTACTACTTTTTGCTATTCTTTAAGTGAGAAATCGTAAAGGATTAAAAAAAAAAACTTGGACAGTAAAGAAATTTGTTAAGCATAATGTCCAAACTTCCAGCAAGGTGGACACTGCTGTGAGGACATTTTTTCCAGTTGTGTAGTCAATAGCATCATGCGTTGTGTTGGGCCATCCCATAGTATTTTCCAACATGTAGGCAGAAAGTTTAAACCATTTCTTCACTCCAAAGAGCATAAGAGGAGGATGTGCAAACTGAGAGCGGGGTGGAGAAGCAGAAACACTGAAACCTGAAAGAGAGTGAACCATCTGGTTAGGGGTGGAAGGTGTGTGTGGGCTGAGGAGGGGACAGGAGCCACCTACGATGTACAGAAACCCAGGGTAGCACTTGTCATAGCTTGTTAAATTCCCAGCACAGTCTTTTCAGTTAGGAATTATTACTCTCATAAAACTGGTGAGGAAACCAAGACCTGAAGTTCAAACTGTTAATTTGTTAAGGAATGAGGCTTTAAAATTAGCCTGGATAATGCCTTGGTCAACGCTCTTCTCACTTCATCACGTCCATGTTTCCTCTGCTTTGGACTTTTATCCTCCAAGGGGTAAGATGCCCCCGAGGGTTCTTAGTAGGAGTGAGAGGTTCAGAACGGAGTTTTGGCAAGAACTTTCTGGCAGTGAGGGCACTGATGGAAGGGAAGGGAAGAGTTTGGAAGCAGAGGGACTGGTTCTAAGTTTATTACTATAAACTCAGTAAAAATATAAAATCAGAACCAGGGCAGAGACAGCAGAAAAGAATGAGGGGGACAGGGGAGGTAGGGAAAACGTGGTCCCTATATTCATGTGCAATGTCATTTAGTTCTTAAAAATCATAGTTGTAAGTAAGAATTTTCCTTGCCATTTTACAAATGAGAATGCTGAAGTAACTTGCCCAAAGTCACATCACCTGAACCTGAACTTGGGTTTGTGCTTGAAGCAGCCTGTGATTGCCTCTAAGCTACACTGTGATAGCTCTTGTGTGGGTGGCTTCAGATTGGATCCCAACGTGAGGAGAAAGACAATGTGGAGAAGTCTTTTGAGATTTAAGACTTGGTATGGAGCCTTTACTTGGAGAGAGAGAAGGCAGGAGGGAGTGGGTTTGGACCCGGCAGGGAAGCCCCGTGGAAACACTAACCTGGCCGAAGTTGTTCTGCTGGAGTCTGGAGATGACAGGTGCATGTCTGGAACCATGGGAGTAAAGAGACAAGGAAGGGAAGAGAGGATATGCGAGGGAGGGAAAAGGAAAGACAGGAGGGGAGAGAAGAGGCAGAGAGACATACGGATTGACCAAACCTCAGGGAGGATGTTGCCCGGGGTCAAAGGGAGGAAGGAGAGGTTCTCACTGGAGACTGAGGGTGGAGGCATGGAAGAGAAAGGCAATAGGGGGACATCAAGCCCAGATGGGTGTGGGAAGGTGTGGCTACAGTCAAATGCTGCAGAGGCAGGAGGAGGACATGGCAGAGGGGACAGCTCTAGATGGACCATTGATGGCTGGGGGTGTCAGTGGTGGCCTTGGGGAACTGGCGAGGAAGGTGGGCTGCTGCACTGCACGGGTGCCTGGGGCAGAGCTGCATCAGGGCCTCCGCTGTGCAACTTCCGTGAGGACTCCAACCAGGACTCTATAGACAACGCCTTTATGTGGCAGGTTATTTTTTGCTATGAATCCACGTGGTCGCGCCTGGTAATTATAGGGTAAAGGGAATTAAGAAAGACATAATTTCTCCCCATCAAAGCCTGACTGTTTTACATCTCCACCTCGCTCTGGCAGTCAGGCTTTCTGCCTTCACAGGTGCCACTTTGATTTCAGTCACGTAGGAAAGGAATTTGAAACACTTTCAAAGTGATTAAAGAGAGGAAGCCATTGCAAATGTGAGCTAAATGCAATAATCACATTAACTGTTTATGGCCACAGGGCTTTCAGGAGGAGGTTCTTGTGATAACTGGCGGTGGGGCTGGGCTCGGGCGGGCAAGAACAGCAGGTGGAGGTGCAGCTGGAGGCAGAGGTGCAGGTGGAGGATGGCTTGGGGGCAGGTGCAAAAGTGGGGGTGTCCAGCTGTTCATGTTATGCCAGTTACTGTTTATTGAGCATTTACCAACCACTCAGCACAGTCTCCTTTAACCTTTACTAAAGCCCAATGACATGGGCATTATGATCCTGGCAGTAATGGAAGCAGGGTCCAGAGAACTTCAGTCTTTTGTTTAAGATACACATCTCAGAAGTGGCAGAGTTTGGAGATGGAGTCAGTCTGTCCAAATATAAAGATCACCTGGGCTTTAGCTTCACTGTTCAGTGCCCAGGTCTGCTCATTATGGCACCCAACGTGTCTCTTTTTCATGTTCAGCGAATTGACCTCTGAGTCTAGAACTAGACTGTGCGCACAGGACTTTGGCCAGTTATTTCTTAAATGCTCCCGGGCTTGAAGGAATTTATGTGACTACCTCTCCATTGGGGTGTAGCTGAGAGGGTTTAGACATGGTACAGTTCAGAGGCTTGAAGTGTCATTCAGCTGAAGATAGGGAGAAGAATTTAAAAAAAAACAACTAGTGGCCAGGATGATGAGGGGTATGTTAGTCAGCTTTCTGTTGCTGTGACAAAATACCAGAGAAAGACAACTTAGGTGTTTAAAGATTTATTTTGGCTCATGGTTTCAGAGGTTTTAGTCCATGGTTGACTGGCTCCATTGCTTTGGATCTGAGATGATGCAGAACTTTATGTAGGAATAGTATGGCGGAGGAAAGCTGCTCACCTCACTGCAGTCAGGAAGCAGAGATAGAGTGACAAAGGGCTGATGTCATGACATACCCTTCAAGGACACAACCCAGTGACCTACTTCCTCCAAGGAGACTCCACCTGCTAGAATTTTCCACCACCTCCCAATAATGCCATCAAATTATGAATCTATTAATAGATTAATTCATCAGAGCCCTCATGGTCCAATCACTTCCTAAAAACCCTACCTTTGAGCATTGCAGCACTGGGGACCAAGCCTTCAACACAGGTGACATTTTAGAGACAAACTATAATTAGGGGAGGGGGTCCAGAGGTGCTGCTATGATGGGCTTCACCTTCCTCTTTGATGGGACTCTGCTGTGGCCATGATAATGGCATCTGCATCCTAAGCAATGCCAGCCACAATGCCATGCTCTTGCTTGTGAGTCCCAAGAGGCCCTCAACTATCCCACTTTCTCCCTGTTTTGGTCTCAAACCCACATCTTTGTCTCCTCACTGAAATGTCCAGCGTCATTTTCATGAAGGAGATGGAGTCCTGGATGCCTTCATAAAGTAACTTCAGTTTTGACTCTTAAACTCACTCTGTGGGGATGGCTTCTCCTTGCTCCTGCTATCTATAGAAGGTCCTACACTTATCTGCACACACTTAAATGATAAAATGTCCTCTGATCACCTTAACCTCAAGAAAATCTCAAATCTAAAATGTCCAGACTGGAGTAACACCCCAAGCTCCAAACTTCATTTAAAACTTGCAATGAGAAAAGCGAGCTGGAGTAGATTTCTCTCTCTTTACTCTCTGTTATCATTTTCCTATTGCTATGATAACAAATTAACATGAATGTAGTGTTCAAATAACAAAAATTTATTGTCCAACAGTTTGGGATTCAGTATCTTACAGTTCAGAAGTCTAAAATGGGCTTCCAGGACTGCATTCCATGTGGAAATGTCTAAGGGTTAATCCATCCTTGCTTTTTCTAGTTTCTAGAGGCTGCCAGCACTTGATGGCTTGTGGCCCCACACCACTTGGATGCCTTTTCCATGGTTATATCCCCTTCTCTTCAGTGCATACTTTCTTGACAATGAATCCCCTGATTTTGGTATATTTTGCAGTGTGGATAGGCTGAGACTCAACAGTTCTTTCCTCTGTTTACCTCATTCCTCTGATATTTCACTATGAGCAGTGAGAAGAAACCAGCTTGCATCTTCAATACTTGGTGTGGAAATCTTTTCATCTAAACATCAATGTTTATTGCTTATCAGCACTACTTATAACTGTAGAACACATTTAAATTAAGTTTTCTGCCTCCATATGACAAAGATCCCTTTTCCTCCAGTTTCTGATATGTTTCTAATTTCCTTCCCAGACTTTCTTTGCTAGACACACCTTTAACATTCATATTTCTGACAATGGTGCATGCACAATGATTTAGATGTTTGCTAAAAATGATATAGGTTTTAATATGCTGCTCCTTACTTCCTTTGGGACCCTCACTGGCATAGTCTTGAACATCCATCTTTCTACTAGTTGTCTGTTTAAGACAATCTTGGCCTTTCCTATCTCACTCCTTAATATTCTTCTATCCTCTGTTCCCTTCCCAGTTCCAAAGCCACTTTCCCATGTTGAGGTATTTTTTATGGCAGGGCTTCATTTCCAGGCATGGAAAAAATGTATAAGTCAGTATTTAGCCAGAGTAGCAAAACCAATAGGAGACATATATTAAGAGATTTATTGCAAGGAATTGGCTTACATGATTATAGGGGCTGGCTAGGCAAGTCTGAAATCTATAGAGCAGCCTGTCAGGAAAGGAAAGTGGAACTTGCAGGCATGAACTGAAAGCTGCTCTTTGTGGGCAGAATTTCTTCTTTTTTATGGAAATCTCAGTTTTGCTTTTAATACTTTTAACAGGTTGAATCAGATCCACCCAGACTGTGTAGAACAATCTCTGTTATTTAAAGTCAACTTATTAAAGATTCTTATCACATCTGCATATTACCTTCCAGCAACATATTGATTAGTGTTTGGGTAAATACCTAGTCTAGCCAAGCTGACGTTAAACTGGTCATCATACTCTCCCACCCTGAGGCCACTAGCTAATGAGGCATCTGAGTAGAGCCCAAGTGGGCTGGGACAATAGAAGAGGAAAGAGAGCAGGAATGGTCTTATTGACTTGGTGGGGGGAGTCTTGCAATGATTTCCTCTGGCATCTGCTGCTGATTACAGCTGACCCTTTCACCCACAGGTGCTTCTGAGCTTTTCAGACCATGGCACTAATAATCTTTGCTGGATAATGCTCCATAAGAAATGGCTCTAAGCATGTCTCCTCATGGTCATGGGTCTGCAGGTTGACTGTAGTTTGGCTGGTCTAGACCAAGCTTGGCTAGTGGGTCTGTTTTGGACCATGGGTCCAACTGGCCATAGCTCCAGATTATAGATTTGGTTCATAGCATCTCCATGTTTAGTCCGTGGTCCAGGCCCATGTTCAGTCTGAGGTCCAGGCTGAGGTCCAGTCTAAGTGGCTGTTTAGACATGGTGGATCACTAGAAATCAAGAGGGCAAGCTTAACTGCTGTTAGGACATTTGTAGTTCTCCCATGCTCACCTCCCCTTTGCTCCAGTGATACCTATTTGGCCATGGCAAGTCCCTGGCCCCACTCAAAGTTGAGGGTCATGCCAGTTAGTTGTGCTCACCATGAGGCCATTTGACTATATCATTATGTTCTAAAGGAATGAATGATTATAACTCATAATAAGTTATGAGTCAATATATGGCCTCATCCCCATTTGGGGGTCTCTCTCACCTTCCCACTCTTCATGGACAGTTTATGACATTTCCCTTGGTCTCTCATTCCTGCTGATGCTCTTCCTTATGCAGACCGTCTCTTGGGGCTGTGCTGCCTTTCCAGGTAACCCTTTTTGAGAAATTTCTTAAGATCATCTTATCTCAGCTTTCTGCAATGCTGTCACTGGCCACTTCAGCCAATCTTTTGCCCTTTAGACTCAGACATAGTCAAATGCCAATCCATTGTGTCCCCAAGCTCCATGGGGCTGTGTAGCAAATAGTCTTAAAGCACCTTTCACTAGCAATCCCCATTACTCTCCCAAGAGATTCCTTGGGTCTCCACGCATGGCTGGGGTTCCATTTTCGCAAGAAGGATCAATTGCCAAGTTTGGGGTAATTGGGATTTTTTTCCCCTCTATTCAGTCATTTTTCTCTTTCTCAGTCAAGCATGCCCCTGCACTGGCTGCTTTTTGCAGGACATCAAGTTTCTGTTTGGAGATGAGATGTTTCCTGTCAGCTTTGTTGTGCTCCACTGAGCTGGGTGTTGTATGAGCTGCTCATTAAGATTGCCTATTATCTCAGATTCCTTTCAGTTACTCAGGACAGTTTATTCTCTTGCAGAAGGGCCAGAATGTTACTTTCCCCAAGCCTCAAACCCACAAGGGCACATGGGCAACAAAGATTAGGGCAGTTTTGGCTGGTGCCTGGATGCATGGTTTATACCATGTTCCACAGAAGATTACTTTGGGCGATCACAAGGGTGAGTATAAACACTGATTACATCTGCAGGCACCAGCCAGATGAAATGAGGTGTAACTATATAATGTTAGGCAAATTTAAAATATTGTTGTTTCTACTGGGTCAGATCGCTACCTCCCAGCATAGAAAAGTAACCTCTGAGGTCAAATTCAAATTGCCTGTTTTATGCATCTGTGAATCTAAGTACAATACAAGAAAGCTCTCAGCTGAGGAAGTGGATCCTGCGAGCAGCCATCTGTGTCTCTTTACTGTTCCCTACCATTAAGTCCCCTCTGAGTGATGGCCTGGCATGGCCCAGTTGGGGAGCTCACATCTTTCATCTGTGGTAGGAGGGAGGCTGGTCACCCCAAGAGGAGAGGAGAAGGCTCACATGGCTTCCCACTCTGCTTTGGAGGTTGGGATGTTCCATAGCTCAGCAGCCTCTGCTGGACTCTCAGGGGACATTCTGCTAATGGCCTCACCCCAACCAGCCTCCTCATCCTTCAAGTTCCATAGAGAATACATCCTCACCAAAGGCTGCACACCAAGGCGGATGTTTCTTCCTTGGTTTTGCACAGTATTTGTTCACCTGCTTGCTGTGACACTTGCCACATGGTGTTGTAGTGAGTTGCTTGTTTATTGTTTCTCCTTCCAAGCTCTGAGTAACTCCAGGCCTGACTCTGATGTATCCCTGGGTCCCCTGACACACAGCAGAAGCCCAGTCAATGCCAGATGAAGAGCTGGAGATAAGAGGAGAGGAAAGGAAAATATTTCCTCCCTCTCTCAGCATCCAAGCAGCCCCAGCTGGACCTCCAGGTGGGGCTGAAACAGCCTCATCACAGGTTTCTGTGGTGATGCCAGATGGCTGGGGTTTTGGCAATGGTTTGGAGATGATTAATTGGACATTGCTCTTCTGTGTCTGGGGTTGCCAGACCCTCAACCCATCAATCATTGTTTCACACTCCTTGTGGCCAAGCAAAGGCCCAGTAGAATCCACCAGCAGCTGACTGTCTCCATTGGGCAACCTGGGCTGCTGGCTGAAAATATCTAGCAGAAAAGAACTATCAAACCATCTTTTCAAAAATCTGAATTGTTTGGATTCCCTCATATCATTTGTTCTAGGGGATCAATGGAAGTATGTGCGACTGCCTGAGGGAAGCTGGGTTTGGGCTCATGGACCAACTCAGTAAGCCAGTGTGGTTGGGAAAGAAGTCAGGAGGTGGTAGGAGTTGTGCTATACTTGCTGTGTTACTAGTTTTGTGACCTTGAACAATTATTTTTTCTTTCTGGACCTCCGTTTCCCTATCTGTAGAGTGGAGTGCTTAAGAGTATTGGATCTCAACCCAAATTTGCTGGGTTCAAATTCCAACTTGTTACTTTCCACCAGCGAGACTTTGGGAATGTTACTTTTCCTGAGAAAGGGGGACAACCATAGATCTACTGTAGAGAACATTGAGGTAATAGATACAAAGTACGTGGGATACAGAAGTGCAATATAAGTGTTTACTGTTGATATTATTTTTGTCATTGTTATCATCACTATCATCATCATCATCATCATCATCATCATCATCATCATCGAGCTAGGTCATTGGTCACAAACATGGGTCTGTAGACCGGGGCTGGTCTGGAAGGGATGTTTTCATCAGGCAGTTAAAAGTGAGAACCAAATGTCAATGCCATATGTGTGCTATATTGTCAACATTTCTTCTTTTGGAAGATTGTCTTTTTTTCCTGAGACAATGTTCTTCTTATTCTTTTAGTGCTAAAATAATGTTCTCAGGTAAAATACTAATGATTGCATTTTTAAAAAAGTCCTGTCTAGCCAACAAGAAGCTGATCCCTTCACTGAGGCTTTTAGACATCATTTAGTCCACTCTACTTGTTCTTTAGATGAGGAGGCCACTGCTCAGGGAGCAAGTGAATTAACCAAGGTCATGAGACAGTCTCAATCCACTAAGGACCAGAGGGGCAGATTTTGTGCACGGTTGGAGCAGTTGCTCCACAAGAAAGCAAGGCACTGATAACCCAACTGAACTCTGATACCCACATCAGTATATATGACTAGGGGAAATTGTCAAAGTTTAATTCAACTCCATTAAAGCTTTTACTCTACAACTGCTGATGCATTATAATAAACGCTAACACTAGTCCTTGCTACCAGGGGCCATCTCCTTAACTCCCTGTCCACATCTATTACACACTTACAAAGCACTAGACATGTTGAAAAGCTTCCTGTGGATTCTCTTACTCTTTTCTCAGTTGTACAGGGGATGTATGATTAGCTCCATTTTATGGAGGAAGAAACTGAGACTTGAGAAGTGTGATAACTCATCCTGGGCCTCATGGTCAGAAGCAGAGTCAAGAGAACTCTGGGTGTGACTCTAAGGTCAGGCTTTCAACTCCCATGTCATGCTGCTGTCATGGGCACTGAGTGTGGGCCAACCATACCCAAAGTTGGTAATTAAAAACACATTCACACATGATTGTTGGGTTTGTGCCCTCAGGGGGACAGAGAGTCAGTGTCTTTGGCATACCTCCTTCTTCCCAGTTCCCAGCATGACACCTAGCTCAGAGAAACTCCTCACTGAATACTTATCACTTGAATGAATGAGTGAATGAATGAATGGATTTGTTGAGAATCACCTGTTAAGCTGGTTAAACATCCAGAATTCAGCCCCCGCCCCGCCCCCAAGATTCTAGTTCAGAAACTTGGAAGGAGTAGGCACATCAGCCTTGTAAGTAAGTGTCCAGCACAAACTGCTCTTTGAGCCACCTGGCTTTAGGGAAGTGAACTTTTTTGATTATGAAGAGAGGGAAAGTTGGTATTTTGTTCTGCAGGCAATGGGGAACCACTAAAAGTATTTGAGGAGGGTATAAGAAGTCATTTGGAGCTGTGCTTTACAAAAATTGCCAATGACTCTGCTTATCCCCTGGCTCAGCAATGCCCTCCCCCATTTTTGGCCAACAAGACTGATTCTGAGCAGCAGAGATTTGTGACAAACATCGCCATGCTGCAACTGTGGAGCGACTGGTTCGCTTTCAGCCTTTTGCTGCCTCTCTGACAGCAGGCGGGCCATTAGGGGCTCCCTGCCCTTCTGCAATGGCTTGTTAGCACATTTAAGGCCTTTGTAGAGACTCTCCTCTGCTGTAATTGGGCCTTCACTCTGCTGCGCTTCCTGGCCACAGAGCTTGTTAGCTGTCAGGCAAGGCTGTGAATTGGTGGAATGGTCAGGAAAACTCATTTTTTATAGGCAATTCTGCCATGTGAACACCCCATGGAAAGACAACAATAACATGGGAGTCTGCCTTAGTGTGGGGGAGGAGAGAGGAATTAGGGCTCAACTTGCGAATGGGGCAAGTTGACAAAGTGGAGGTCTGACCCCTGGGCTTTCCACAGAGCTCAGTCTAGTTCAGTGTATATTAAGTCTGTAGTGCTGGGTTTGACTCAAATCCATTTACCCCAAAGGAACAATGACAGCTTCTTCCAGTTCTGTGACTCCTCCCCTAGCACTTTTTTTTTTTAGAGTTAGACTTATTTAGCAGTTTGTTGGTATGAGGGAAGTAACCACATTGGAAGGAAACTGTAGTGATGGTGCAAGAATTAGAAAGCGGTTCATCTGATGCCCTGTGAAGAAAAGCCACATATCCACATCCTGGCGCTTTTGCAGAGGGGTCATTGTGGAGTCCTATGCCTATCTGGCTCCTAGCTCTTGAATTTTAGGAGAGGATCTTATGTGTTTTCCCTCCTGCTTCTTTGCAAGGTCATTGAAGTGAGTCTAGGCTCTGCAGAGCTGCCTTGGACCAGGGATTTAGGTAAAAAGCATATTTGTGAATTTTTTTTTTCTCAAAAGAGAATGGAAAGAAAATAGTAAGAAGAGGGAGAGGTTGGGCAGATTCTACATTCCTCAGGTTCACCAGTGACTCCACAGACAGTGCTAGGATAGATGGTCAGAACTGCAAAGGAGGACAAAGAATGGTGAGGAGTGGGGGGCACTCGGGTCTTGGGGAGAAGTGGGAGGTGAGACAGCAGATGTGTATGACCCAATTTTGCTTGCACTTGCTATTCTTAGTGCACCCTCACACCACTCTGTAGATCCATGTCCTAACCTCCTCTGCTGTACCTGTGGAAGCTGGCCCACATGGAGGACATCACCCAGCATTTCCTTATTGAATAGTCTTCTGTTGGGTTTGACCACTGAGGCACTGATAGAAGACTGGAGAAGAGGGGAGGAGAAGGAAGAGGAGGAGAAGAAATATGGTAAGCTGTACTCTCTTCAGACCTTCGCTACTTTGGGTCACATTTCTAGAAGTTTCTGGATCCTTTCAAATCCCATCTGGTGGCTTTCTTCAATGACTCTGGCTCTCAGCTGGGCTCCAGTCACCTTAGTCACCTCTTTCCTCCATCTGGCTGGTAATGCCTCTCCATTGTGGCTAGACTTTGGATGCCTCATCATTTCTACCCACAGTGCTTGGCAAAGTCCCTCATTTGGGTCTCTTCTATTGTATCTCTTCAGTTGAATTCTGTGTCCTGCTGGGACCTGATTGACACGGTTTCTGTTCTCTGGACCATGCCATCATGATCATAGCTCTGTTCCTCTGATGGTGGGATGGGTGTGGTTTGTTTGGACTTTGGTGAAGTTCTTGGTACAAATAAGGGGTAGGGTGGAGACTTTTCAGAAAAAGAGAGGCTGATGGAGGAGGTTGGAGGGAGAAGCCTCAGGGCTGGGCTTCATGGGGGTCTTGAGTCCTTCTCACCTTCTTAAGAGGAGTCTATGTGGTGGCTGGCTCTTGATTTTTTTTTTTTTTTTTGGTCCTGGGGATTGAATCCAGGACCTTGTACATGCAAGGCATGCACTCTACCAACTGAACTATATCCCCAACCCTGTGCCTGGCTCTTGATAGGCCTGGTTGTCATAATAGAAGATCATTTTGACAGAGAAAGGCCCAAATCAAAGCCTTCTATGGGAAAAACACAATTGTCATTTACAAGGTTTGAACAGCATTTCTAACAAGAAAACCAGAGACTTGTTGAAGAATTTTGATGTGGGGAACATTTCCTTTGAGGATAGAAGCTTGATACAAGCAATTAAGGCTGGAGTTAAGAAATGGTAGGTATGTGAGGTACTATGGGAAGGCTTGGCTGGTAGGGCTGCTGGGGAATATCCTCATCTTCCCTGGACGAAAATTTTGGAGAGTGAGTCATGTGAGGTCGATGAATAAAAGATCCAGAAAGTTCTTGGGTCAGAGGAGTGGAAGGTGTGTTACTTGTGAGATGTGCTAGCATCTTCTTGGAAGAGGAAAAGAAAGCCGGGGGTGAAAGATCTTCCTATCTGCTTTCTTAGTTGTATGATCGAACATAGAGCACAGGATCCAGTGACAGACAGTGACTCTGGAGGTTCCATTGGAAAATGCAGACCAGAATCTGATGGATAAGCTCTTGATCTTGACTAGGTCACCTTGGGCTGAAGTTTATAAAAGAAGGTGTTGTATCCTTAAGCACCATTCCTGTGTCTCGTGAACACATTATCAATCATATTCAAGAGGTAACCTTGTTGGCCTTCGCATACTTTGACTTTTATTGTTAAAAAATCTTTTCTGTTCCCAAGTTATACAATATTTGCTCTTTAGCTGTCTGTAATGAGGTGGAATAGACTGGTTGGGATTGGTGACAACATCAGGATAGTTATTGCTTTCTAGAATGAGTTGTATCTTAACCAATGTGACAGAAAAGCAAATTTCTGTAAAATGAATCCTAGTTCTCCATTAAGTTCTAGTATTAAGTCAGAGAGAGATGTCAGAGGTATGATTTAGTGATTGCTCATATGTGGATACAAGAGGTGGGTAACCATATAATGTGGAGCACTGACAGATACTCCATAGTCTACTCCAGAGTGCTCAGAGCCTGTGAGCACTGTTGTCTAAGGTCTTAGAGTATACTGATGGCCTATTTACTGTTCTATTACCCTAATATGAGAGCATGACATACTACCTCCACCACAGATGAAGTGCACACATCTGAACTGTGGAGCACACTTCACCAAAGACCAGAAGGGACATTTAGGGGAGGACAATGGCAAAACCCATGACCCTGACAGATCCCTGATTCCCAGATTTGGAACTCCTTTCTCATGAAGAGGCTTGCCAAGGATCAGCTGAGAAATGTATTCATAGTATGACTTATTACGAAGTGTAGGAATCACCTTCAAAGCATTGTTACTAAGTCACATTATATTCATTTTCTCTAATAATTTGACACATGCTTTTTGAGTGACTCATTATATTAGGTGCTGGGAATATAATAGAGGAGACAACAAAAATATCTACCCACAGGGAATTTGTATTCTGAAAGACACAGACAAAAAATTGAATATATATAAACCAGATAATGGCGGATAATAAGTACAATGAAGAAAAGTCAAGCAAGAGGTACAGGAATTATTGTTATCTTAGATGCAGTGGTGAAAGAAGTCACATCTGAGAGGATGATATTTGAGTAGGCCACAAAAGAACATTTCGGATAATGGGAAAAGCAAGGACAGAGAACCTGAGGTGGGTTTACTTGTTATGTTTAGGAAAGGGTAGAATGGCAGTGTGTCTAGAGTGGAGTGAGCAAGGGTAGAGTGGAAGACAGTAAAATCAGACAGAATGCAACTCTTTCTTCTCTTGTGCCACTTGGGTCTTTAAATATTCACCATTAGCATTTTCTCCCCTTTCCTGGAAATCTCTTGATTCCACATTGGCAGTTTTCAGAGACATTTCTGGGCAGGAACAGTGTCTAATACAGCTGGGTTGTAATAACACCGTTCACCAGCAGTGGCACTAGTGCACCCAATGCCTACAGTTCTCTAATTTCCTTCATTTCAAATCCATCACACATTTATTGAGGACATCCCAGAGCTCAGGTACTAAAGAGGCTTCTGGGTTTCAGCAGTAGTCAGACATAGTCTAATGGACTATAAATTTAAGGCGCTGCTGAAGTGACCCACTGGATGACCAACCTATGATTCTGATGAAATGTGAGAGCCCAATCAAGGCTCGCTCTGCTTTGGTACTGTTGTCAGGGGTCAGTGCAGGCTTTAACACTCCATCTCCTCCTGACCTCTGACCACTTTCCAATCCAATCAAGGGTTTTCTGACACTTCAGCTCTATGCCATCATTTTTTGGTTGAGGTCACCCAGAAAGAAGGAGACTTGTGATTTTTCTGAGTAGCAACAGAAAATAAGAATTCTTCCCACCTCTGTATTGTGCTTTCTGAACCCCCAACCAAGAGTCTCCATCTTGCTCTATTCTTAACTCAACCCCCAGAATTGGATATTATTGACACCATTTTATAGTTGAGGAAGCTAGAGGTCAGAGAAGCAAAATAATATTCCCAGATATTGTTACATTGGTTACTAAGTTACTGCCTCTCACACCAGACCTGTCCTTCCATATTCTGTAAAGCTATGGAAGGCAGGGGAAGGAAGAGGAGACACCCTTTTGTCCTTGTTCCTGAAGTGGCCTGGCTGGAGAGCCCTGTCTCTTGGGAACCTTGCTGCTTTTATGGTGTGCTCACCCTTTGGCTCAGTGGCCACAGGTGCTGTCTTCTGGGCTGGTTCTCCAGGCCCTGGGATCTTGTCCAAAGGATTGGCAGGGCAGACGGTGTGGGGGGTCTTTCCTCCCATGGCTGCCTGGAGAGTACCGCTAATTTACTTGTTTTCTTAATTTGTGAAACCTCCTCGACTTGCCTGTGAAGAGCTCCTCAGAAACACCCTCCTCATTACAATGTTAAATTAAAATTTAGTAGACGAGGCACATAGCAGAATAAACTTTCAATTAAAATATACACACTGTGATGGTGAAGGGAAACTGGAGAGAACTTGCAGGCATCTTTGCTGCGAATGTGCTCGAGATTTAATTTTACTATGACATCTCCTTGGAATTACACTGCTAATTGATCACATTGTGTCTGTCTGTTATTTAAACTTTCAATAAAACGGAGATTAATGGAAGGTGTAATCCTCCCGGGCAGAACAAATATTCCCATTGCTCATGTCAGGTACAGAAATGGAAATGCTCTGCTAACAGCTTTTTGCATTCAATCTGCGAACATGAAGTTAATCATGAAAAATGCAGTGATTCTTTAATTGCTTGAATGAAATTTTTTCTGCCTGCCCCATTTCTCACCCAAAATAGCTGCCCTTGTCGAAAAGTGAAGTGGCCGAGAGGCAGAGCCAGGCTTTAGAGCCTGGAGATGTGGGAGGGGCTGGCGATGTGGAGGGTGCCTATATCCAAGGACATCGTCCATCACCCTTGTGAATTGAAGCACCTGTCGGATGGATTTGGAACTGGCAAGGGACAAAACTCAGCTACTATAGGAGACAAGGCACCCTCTACCAAATTATGATTTTGGCAAGAGTGTGGGGTGAGCCTTAGGGAAAAGGGATTTTTCTCCTGAGACTTCTAAGTGGATAGTAACATATGCTGAATCTAGAAGCCACTAGAGAGAAAACGTCGAGTCTTCATTCGGTTGGGAGGCACAGTAATGCAGTAGCTAAGGACATTCCAGCCCCACTCTTTCTGAACTGGCAACCTTGGCCAAGTTAAATTCACCATGCTTCAATTTCCCCTGCTGTCCTTGGGAATGATAATAGTCACTGTCTCAAAGGGCTGTTGTGATTGTGTTGTTGACACTCTGAATGGGGCCTACTCTGCCTAGGTGCCATGCAGGCATCCTCTATTATCTTTATTTTGCTCTCAGCTGATGCTTCTGTCTTTTCCATGGCATCTCTACCAAGTTCAATAGCATTGGCGCACAGCTTTGCAGTCAGATCATAGAGGGTGGTTCCCACATCTTCTACCAGCTGGTCACTTAACATCTCCAAACCTCAGTTTCCTTTTTTGGATGTTAGAGATGGTATATCTGCCTCATGGATTGTTATGGAGATGAACTGTTTGGAATCAGCATGCAAAGAGCACTCAACACGTGGGAGTGATGACAGCCATGATCATTGTTTTCTTCCAGGCCCTGCAGACCCCATCCAGCTCCCTTCCTTTTAAGGCAGCCCAATCTGCCAGGATGGGAAAGCCCTACCTCACATTTAGCTGTGATCTGCTGTCTAGTGGCTTCCAATCATTCCCCTCAAAGTAGGTGTGGATCATAGGGTCACATAGCTGAAGCCAGTTCTCCCTGACCCCTGACAATCCCTTGGGTCCTTGAGTTTGTGCTTCTGTTCTCACATGTCTTTTCTTCTCCAGGCTCTCTGAATGTTCTTCCAGTGCAGTGGATTCTCATGCTCACTTGGTCAAGTCTAGCTTGAGCATGTCCCTGTGAGAGTGTGGGGGACTCAGTACCTCAGATGAGTGTGGAGCAGTGTAAAGAGGTGTGCCACACACCCCACTCCCCATATTCTACACTGTTTCTACTGATGTGACCCAGATGGCATATCACACTGCTAGTTAATGAAACCGGACTTAACTATTTCTTCCAATTTCTTTCCCAGGCTTGTTGATGCAGTCGTGTTCTTCTGACATGAATCAAGCAAACGTTAGGTTTTTCAGCTATTTCACAGGTATGGCAATAAATTTTATTCTATGCAGATGAGAAAAACAAGACCTAGATGGAGGGTGGGAGATTACTGAGGAGCACCCAGCAAGTTTGCCAGAGAACTGAGGTAGAGAACCCAGTTTGTCTGAATCTAAGTTCAGGAATCATGGAAGTTTGGAGTCAGAGGATGAGAGGTGGAGTGGGGAGGGACAGTGGGAATCCCCCAGGTGACTCCCCTCAGTTCTCAAGTGTGGGAGCAGACCCCCTGCCTTATTTCTGATGAGAGGCTGGCTGGCCACTCCTTTTGGGTGGACTGTAGTGGGAGAGAGGCTGCTGCTTGTTTCTTGTTCTGCATCTCTCCATTCCAGAAGAGAGCTTGTTTAATTGTTCAAGTTAACCTGAGACCAGTTTGTATGAGTTTTGTGGGAAATTAGGGTCTTTCCATATGTTTCAGTGGAGTTTTTTGTTGTAAAAAGTAGGGACCCACTAAAACTAACTCAAGTCAGGAGTCTATAGTGAGGACATGAAAGGATCCCTGTTCTCTCCCCATCTTGCTCTCACTCTCCTAGCAGGTCTGGCCCTCTGTTTTTCTGTTCTCTTATATGCAGACTTATTCTGCTTTGCGCTCACTCATAGGTCTTGCACCCCACCCCTAACTTCAGCCAAAGGGGCTTTTTCTACACTGTAGTCACTTCCAGCAACAACCTCCCTTACCAAATAGCAACATTTCTTTCTAGTTCACATTCTTGAGATGGAATCTGATAATCAAGTGCCTTAGCCCAGGTTCTGTAGAAAATAGAAGTCAAGACAAAGTTTTCTGGGTTATTGGGAAGTACAAGCTCAGGGAGGCAGGAACGAAGGAAAGGAAGGGAGATGAGAAACCAGGGGGACAGATGGATGGGAGTGTATTGCAAAGCTGGCTGCAGCTGCTAATGAGGTGATGTCTTGGGTCTTGCAGGATATCTTCAGAGATGCAAAATGAAACTACAGCATCTTCAAATAGTCTAGCTGAGAGAATGGTTCTTCATCTGTAGTGATTTTGCTTTCCTGAGAATATTTGACAATGTCTGGAGATTTTTGTTTGTTTGTTTTTGTTTTGGTACTGAGGATTGAACCCAGGGGCACTTTACCACAGAGCTATATCTCCAGTCCTTTTCGTTTTGTTTTTGAGACAAGGTCATGCTAAATTGCTGAAGCTGCCCTGAAGCTTATGATCCTTCTTCCTCAGTGTCCCAAGTTGCAGGAATTACAGGTGTGTACCACCATGCCCGGTTGGAGACATTTAATTTTTTTAATTTGTTTTAATTTGTTACACAAGACAGTAGAATGCACTTTGATACATCATATATAATAGAGTATAATTTCTCATTCTTCTAGTTATACATGATGTAGAACAACACTGGTCATATGGTTATGTATGTTCATGGGGTAATAATGCCTGATTCATTCATTCATTCATTCATTCATTCATTCATTCATTCATTCAACTATCCTTCCTATCTCTATACCCCCTCTGGTCCCTTCACTCTGCTCTACCTAATCTAAAATAACTCTATTCTCCCACCCCCCCACCTTAATGTGAATTAGCATCTGAGAAAACATTCGATCTTTGGCTTTTTGGAATTGGCTTATTGTGCTTAGCATGATATTCTCCAGTTCCATTCATTTACCAGCAAATGCCAAAATTTCATTCTTCTTTAAGGCTGGAGATATACTATATATCTCTCACATTTTTTAAAATCCATTCATCTGTTGAAGGGCATCTAGGTTGGTTCCATAGTTCAGCTATTGTGAATTGAGCTGCTATAAACATCGATGTGGCTGCATCACTATAATATGCTGATTTTCTGGAGACATTTTTGAGGGTCACAATTAGTGGGGTGCTATTAGTATCTAGTGATGTAATGGGGAAGGCAGGAGATGCTGCCAAACATCCTATGATGCACAGCATTCCCCATCCCCAAAGACCATCCAGTCCATAAGGTAAACAGTGTTGAGGCTGAGAAACACTGATCTAATCTGAACTCTAATGGAAGGGAATAGTAAGAATTTACCTTTGGCTCCCATATCCCTTTAGCTAGAATTTGCATCATGGGATGTTATTCCTCACATTTCCAGATGGTTTGCATGTGCTGAGTTTGAATCTGGAATGACCCTAAAAGGCCCATTTGTCAAAGAATTGTTCCCAAAATTGGCACTGTTGGGAGGTGGTGGAGTGTTCAAGAGGTAGGGCCTAGTGGGAGTCTTAGTCGTTGGGGCATGTCCTCAAAAGGGATAGCGAGAACCCAAGCCCTTCCTCTCTCTTTGTCTATTTTGCTTCCAGGCCATGAATTAGGCAGCTTTGCTCCACCATGTGCTCCAGCCATGATGGTGTACCTCATCACAACCTAAAAACAATGGGGCTAATTGACCAGGGATTAAGAACTTTAAAACTGTGAGCCAGAAAAATCCTTTTTCTTTATACACTGATTGTATAAGGCATTTGATACAATAAAGGAAACTATATGTGAGTTCCACTTGGGTCCCTTGCTGTCTCTTTCCTCAGTGACAGCAAGGACATCCTGAGGTGGGAGTCAAGAGGCCTGTGGAATAGGCAAGAGGTTAGGAGACCCTTGGGTGTGCCCATGGTGGGTTTGAGCAAGCCCTTATCTTCCACAGTGGTAGAGGCAATACCAACCAGACTGCAAGACCACATGAGTGGAACACACTATGGAGGTGGCCAATCCAGCTGGAAATAAAATGTGCAGATCTGAGGCAGCATATAAGTCGAATCCTATATAGGCTCCTCTCTTGAACCAAGGTCTCCAAGACATAGTCTCCTAGCCAGTGTATGGATTTCCTGGCCTTTTGTCAAGGGCCCATTGCAAGACAGTTAATTATTACTAAGTGGGGTGGGACGGGACAGAGCCATATGGTATAAAATCTACCTGATTTTTTTAAAAGCAGAAACTGTGGGTAGAAAAAATTACATTAGGGCATAAGTAGAAATGATTAACATCTCTAACACATTAAATTTTAAAAAATATACCTTAAATTCTTTACAGAAAGGGATGGGGTATCAGCAGTGATGTGCTAGTAATGGTAACAAACGGTTCTCTGGAGGTGCGGGGGGAGAAAGCTTGCGCTTTCTGTGAATACTCCTATTACAGTCTATTGCAAGTTACCAACAGTTCCCACATGTCCTGAAAATTTAACAACTGGCAACAATAGTCCAACAGGCTTTAGTAAACAAATAAATGAATTGACAATTTAGTGTGACGGGAAGACAGTTGAAAAATATTACAAACTTTTCTTTTTCTCCTTCAGTGTAACCTTCCCTCTCATTCCAAGTTGATGAATAATTCTGTGTTCATTGCCTCAGAGAAGGGGTGTGGTATGGTAGTTGGGAAAGAGTTGTGAATTTGCTTCCTGAATTTTATGTTCTAAATAATGTAATTAGATGAAACAGAAAGCTCTTTTGGACATTTAGACACAAATGTTTAAGACCAGGAGGTTGAGAGGAGTAACCACCATATGGTTTCTGGAACAGAAAAAAAAATCCAAATGCTGACAGGGAACAAACAAAATGGTGGAGGAAGGGCTGAAAGTATAGTTGCCTCTGGGTCCCACATAGAGTGATCTATTCTTTACCCCTGGGCAGAGAACTGCAAAGACAACAATGACCCAAGAGAGGTTTGGGGATCTAGGAGAGTGAGGACCATTCTCTGGGAGGACCCACAGCCAAGCTGAGAGAAAGAAGTTATAGATACCATGGGGTCATAGGCTATCTGCAGAAATTCCTGCCCCCTGATAAGGTAGAGAAGCAGCTGATGATTCTTCAGTTTGTAGACAAGCACTGAGATACAGGAGGGAGGGTCCAGACTGGAAAGGCCTAGATGTAGGAGTGAGGGACCATGATGAACAGAGAGGATGATGGGAATCTCAGGGGATGCTTGTGTGGATGGACCACATTGAAGCATCCTGTTACCTTGGAACTATGTAGGAATGTGACCACAACCCTAGGGAAAGGAATAGGCTCTCAACTGGACTGAGATTGGTTTATGCCACTTTGGAAGATGAGGAGCTTGAAATACAATTAAATCACAAATATAGTATGTGATATATATGTGTGTGTGTGTGTGTGTGTGTGTGTGTGTATTTCACAACTAATTTTGTGGGCTGTGATTGGAATTCTAGACCTTTGCTTTAGACTAGGAATCAATAAGGTTTTTCTGAAAAGGATCAGAGAGTAAATATTCTAGGCATTTCAGGCCACATATAGTAACACATCTTTCTTTTCTCCCCGCTCCTTTCTCTTTTTCTTCCCCTACTCTTCTTCCATTTGAAAGATGTAGAAAGCATTCTTAGCTCATAGATCTGGTTCCAGAGCCATATGTGTCATCCCTGCGTGAACCTTTAGACTGGAGAAAGTCCCTGATTGTTTGTCTTTCCTCCGCTGCTCCTGGTCCCCAGAGCTGCAGTCTCCATGACGCTTTCCCTCAGCAACACTGTTGGATTTCACAAAGCTGAAGGAGCTGGTGCTGCAACAAGATTCAGTTAGTACAAAATGTATTAGTGTACCAGGCGGATAATAGTCTTCCTCTGGCCACAGGCCACATAAGGAAGCTTGCATCTAGCTGCAGAATGAATTCTTAAGCATGGCCAATCTTTGGTCAAAACAGGGGCGCTTTCTCCTCATTCCTAGGGAACTGAGTCCTCTCCCTAGTTCTGCTTAATAGCTTGGTGTCCTTCCTCCATCTGTCCTTCCCCTTTCAGGACCCAGGACACCTGATAATTCATGATAGGACTTATCTGTGATTATACATGGTGCTTTTCATAAAGGGACTCCTGGGCATGATAGTTTCACTAGGGAAACAGTCCAGTGATTTTTTTCTTTTTCATTTTCCTTATGTCTTAATTTTTGAAAAGCAAACCACAGGCCCAGATGGAGAGACAGACAATAAGAGGAAGAGATACTTGGGCTGCTGCATCATTGTGGCATTGATCTAAGCCCCCACTGGCCCTAGTACACATTCAGATAACATCCTGAGAGAAGGTCCAGTACTATTTACTGGATAGTAAATCTGTCTGAGAGGGAGGTGGATGCTGGTCAGGCTGCTCTGGAGCATGGATGCTGAGGCAGCTGTAGTGCCAGGCAGGTCTGGTCTTCACCTGAATGACTGTGGGACTGGGAATACCTGTAGTCTTGGATCTGAAGGTTTTGGGTCTCCAAAGTCTTCAGTGAGATCCAGGAGCCCAGGATGTCAGGGTTGTCATGTGATGCCTGAGAGGCAAGCTCATCAAGACACAGGCTGAACCCAAATCCTAGCCTCTAGTTGGTCTTTGACCTCAGCCATCAAAAGATCTCTGATCCCAAGCCTAGAATCCCAAGACAAGCTCCAAGGCCCCGTGACTTCTGCAGACTATGTCACAAATGTGTGCTGGATAGTAAGTGCTCTCTTCTTTAAAAAGAATTCAGAGCCAGTTCCTGTTCCTCTGTCTTGAGAGTAGGGACAGGTCAGGACCATTGTCTTCACATGTAAAAGACAATGTACTGAAAGGAAGTTAAGGATTTTTCTTCTCAAATTGGGAGGAGAGCAGACCTTGATTTTATTTTTAGGATATTTTCGGCAAAAGAGGGAATGAAGAGGAAAGAACAACTCTTGTGTTTTGTTTTGAAGTCTTTAAACCTTGAGCAACTTGAATGATTCTCAACTGACCACGGAGTACCTGGTCAGTCACTTGTCACATGTGAGCTGGAGCCCTGCTTTCAACTCTTTGGTGACATGGAGGCCAAGTTGAGGTCTGCCATAGAGGACTTGCAGTGAAGTTGGGCAGAGCAATGCAGAATATAGACATGCTTAGGAAAGTGTGTAATCATAGGCTGGCTGCTCAAGGGGGTGGCAAGAATGCCAGGATGGAGCAGTCAGGGAAGGCAGGAGGGCATGACTATTGGGCTCACTCAAGTGGATAAACACATTTGACATCGGCCAGCCCTGTATGGCCACAGCTTCAGCAGATACTGTGTGCTTGCAGACTCTGGAGCTCACTAGTGGAGGCCTCAGGACATTTATGAGTCACATGCCTTCATATCCTCTAGTGACCACTGATCCCTTCCACCCTATATGGGGGTTTGCCAGGATTTATATGCCCTTGTAAATAATCCTCTTTTGGAGCACACTCTCCTTATCCCCCAGGGTTCTTCCATTAATGATATTCTCCCCGCAGAGATTTTTTTAAAAATAGATTTCACCCTGTCATTCTCCTGCTTAAAAGCCTTCAGTGGACCTCAGTTGGGTTTAGGGCAAATCAGATTCTTTATCTTTTTTTCTCACTGCCATCCTGTCCTCTGTCAACACACACACACACACACACACACACACACACACACACTCACTTTTGTGTTTCTCTTTACCTGAAGGCTGTTCCCTCCACCTGGAACAACTTGGAGCATCGTCCCCCTGGGCCATTGGGTCAACCCCTGTCTCCCTGGTCAGCAATGATGGTCTCCAGGCTGCTCACTGGGAAGCTTCCAGGCCTTCCTGCTCACATCCAGTTCCCTTTCCCTGGAATCAGTGTCCTCACTCCCTTATGACTTGTGCCTCCCACATTTGTTTGTCATCTGGCAAACATCCATTCCTTTCTCAGTCCTCAGCTGACATGCCACCATCTCTGTGACTTTTACTCTCCAGGCTGCCTCAGATTCTTTCTCCTAGGTCACGTTAAATTCTGGATACACCTTCAAAATGGAGACTTTTTAAAAATTAAAAGTTAAATTGACCTGGTTGGTGGTAGAGCCCTTGTCTAGCATGTGTGAGGCCCTGGGTTCAATACCTAGCACTGAAAAAAAATTTAAATTAGCTGATCCCTGCCCCTACTCCCTCCGTGTTACCGGGAAAGTATATACCTTTTGACTCATTTTTGGTGAAAATGCCAATACTTAAAGATATTTAAGTATTCAGAGCAAGAACTTCTTCATATTTGAGGAATTCAGTATTGGAATGTCCTTAACCAGATGTGCAGTTGACTGAACAATAGCCCATTCATGCTATGGAACAGTGGGAAGCTACTAAAGGGAAGGGATTTCTGTGAACGGACTATAATATATTTTTATTATTTTTTAATGTTTATTTTTTTAAAATTTATTTCGATTCATCATTCACGAGTGGAGTACAATTGTTTCTCTGGTTGTACATGAAGTAGAATCACACCATTTGCATAATCATACATGCACATACAGTTTTGATGTGTGTCTCATTCTGTTGTTTTTCTTCCTCCATCCCATTTCCACCCCTCTTTTTCCTCTATATAATCCATCCTTCCTACATTCTTGCTTCCCTCCCACCCACATTATGTATCATCATCCACTTATCCGAGAGGTCATTCGGACTTTGGTTTTCTGGGATTGACTTATCTCACTTAGCATGATATTCTCCAACTCCATCCACTGACCTGCAAATGCCATAATTTTATTCTTCTTTATGGCTGAGTAATATTCCATTGTGTTTATATACCACAGTTTCTTTATCCATTCATCTATTGAAGGGCATCTAGGTTGGTTGCACAATCTAGTTATTGTGAATTGAGCAGCTATGAGCATGGATGTGGCTGCATCACTGTAGTATGCTGATTTTAAGTCTTTGGGTATAGGCCAAGGAGTGGGATAGCTGGGTCAAATGGTGGGTCCATTCCAAGTTTTCTAGAAATCTCCGCACTGCTTTCCAGAGTGGTTGCACTAATTTGTAACCCCACCAGCAATGTATGAGTGTACCTTTTTCCCCACATCCTCACCAATGCCTATTGTTGCTTGTATTCTTGATGATAGACATTCTAATTGTGGTGAGATGAAATCTTAGGGTAGTTTTGATTTGCATTTCTCTTATTACTAGGGATGTTGAACATTTTTTCATTATCTGTTGGTTGCTTGTAGATCCTCTTTTGTGAAGTGTCTGCTCATTTCCTTAACCCATTTATTGATTGGGTTATTTATTTTCTTGGGGTAAAGTTTTTTGAGTACTTGGTAGATTCTGGAGATTGGTGCTCTATCTGAAGTATGTGTGGCAATGATTTTCTCCCACTCTGTAGGCTCTATCTTCACATTGCTGATTGTTTCCATTGCTGAAAAAAAGCTTTTTAGTTTGAATCTATTCCAATTATTGATTCCTGCTTTTATTTCTTGTGCTTTCAGAGTCACATTAAGGAAGTATGGTTCTAAGCTGACATGATGAAGACTTGAACCTACTTTTTCTTCTATTAGGTGTAGGGTCTCTGGTCTAATTCCTAGGTCCTTGATACACTTTGAGTTGAGTTTTGTGCAGGGTGAGAGATATGGGTTTAGTTTCATTTTGCTGCATATGGATTCACAATTTTCCCAGCACCATTTGTTGAAGAGGCTATCTTTTCTCCATTGTATGTTTTTGGCACCTTTGTCTAGTATGAGAAAACTGTATTTATGTGGGTTTGTCTCTGTGTCCTCTATTCTGTACCATTGATCTACCTGCCTATTTGTTTATCATGGAAGGATTTTATTTCATCTTCAAACCTGAAGGTGAGTTTTGCTGGGTATAAGATTCTTGGTTGACATCCATTTTCTTTCAGAGCTTGAAATATGTTATTCCAGGCCTTTCTTTCTTTTAGGTTCTGGGTTGAGAAAGTTGCAGATAACCATATTGGTTTCCCCCTGAACATAATCTGATTTTTTTCTCCTGCAGACTTTAAAATTCTATCTTTATTTTGTATGTTAGGTACGTTCATTATAATGTGCCTTGGTGTGGATCTGTTGTAGTTTTGTACATTTGGTGTCCTGTAAGCCTCTTGTATTTGATTTTCCATTTCACTCTTCAGATTTGGAAAAATTTCTGCTATTTTTTCATTGAATAGATTATTGATTCCTTTGGTTTGTATCTCCGTGCCTTCCTTAATCCCAATAATTCTTAAATTTGGTCTTTTAATGATATCCCATAATTCTTGTAGGTTCTGTTTGTGAATTCTTACCATCTTCTCTGTTTTGTCAACTTTGTTTTCAAGATGAAATATTTTGTCTTCAATGTCTGAGGTTCTGTCTTCCAGGTGATCTAGCCTGTTGGTTATACTTTCTATTGAGTTTTTAATTTGGTTCATTGTTTCTTTCACTTCAAGGATTTCTGTTTTTATTTTTCAGAATCTCTATCTCTTTATTGAAATGATCTTTCGCTTCCTGCATTTATTATTTTAACTGTTGATTGGTGTGATCATTCATTGCCTGCATTTGCTCTCTCATCTCATTGTTTGCTTCTCTGATCATTATAACTATATGAATTCTGAATTCCCTTTCTGACATTTCTTCTGCCCTGCTGTCATTGGATTCTCTTGATGTAGCATCTAGGTTTGTTTGGGACACTTTCTTCCTTTGTTTTCTCACATTGTTCATGTATCTTCCCCTCTATCAGTGAGAATCTGAGGTATTGCAGTTTCCCCTCTATAGATTTATGTTGTCCCTGAAGGTTTCCAGTACCTCATGCAGGTACTCTAGGCTGGGCTGCCAGGTGTGGAAGTCTCATGCGTTTGCACTGGGCTGAGCCTGACGTCTCATATAGTATAATTTTAAGTATGACAATGTGCTGAGTAAGGTGAGTGTTATAAATATATTTCTGCAAAAATAACAAAATAAAGTAAAAAATTTAATCTATCTTTGT
Organism: Glaucomys volans; assembly: GCA_020662805.1. Taxonomy (NCBI): domain Eukaryota; kingdom Metazoa; phylum Chordata; class Mammalia; order Rodentia; family Sciuridae; genus Glaucomys; species Glaucomys volans. Next base: position 40,984 of record JAJEJO010053104.1, on the reverse strand, counting down.
GTTTGCACACAAGCAGAAGAAAGTATGTGAGAATGCACATCAGACTATTAAGCATCAATAATCTTGGGGGGGAGGTGCACAATTAATAGATGGGGAAAATATTATTGCTTTCTTTATTCTTTGGCTATTTCAATGATCATGGATTACTTAGGTTATTAGAAAAATCCAATAAAGAAAAATTTTTGTCACCATTATAAAGTTTTAAATTCTCATTGCTATATCTTTTCTTTTCTAGGGATGCAGATACAGAAGGATATAGATCTTCACTTGTCCTTCTTGGAGGAAACTATTCTTCAGCATCTATCTAGAAACATTCTATGCACTACAATATACCTTTCCCTTTTCACTTACACTTAAGCAATTCTCATATTTAATACCAGTAGTGTATGAGAAAGCATGTTCCTCTAATACTCTTGCCAAAACTGTGTTATTAACTTTTAGAACTTCATCATTGTGATGGGTGAAAAAATGTTTACAACTTTAAATCATGAGTGGCACTGAACATATTTATAAGCCATATGTATTTGTTTTTCTGTATAAGCTGCTTAATTATGTTCTCTGCCTTTGTTTCTATTTTCTGTGACTTATTTGTAAATGCTTGATTCGTTCATCTTCTTTGTCAAAGTTATGTGTACCCAGTTATTTGTAGCAGTCCCTTATTATTCTTTTGATGTCTGAATTCATTTGTGTCTTTTAAATGTTTTTGTCAGTATTGTGAGAGATTTGTCAATTTTACTTTTACAAAGATCCAGCTCTTGGTTTCATTGTTTTTTTTCTGTTTTCAGTGCATTGATTTTTATTGTGTATTATTTCCTTCCTTCTGGTTGATTTATTTTTGTTATTCAATTGTTATTGTTTTGTTTTGCTTTTTTTTTTTTTTCGTGCCTGAGGTGGGAGCTTAGATGATTGATTTAAAACTTTTCCTATTTTCTAATGTACTTAGTCCTATGAATTTCCTTGTCAGAATTTCATTAGCTGTGCCCCCAAAATTTGATATATGTATTTTTGTCTTCATTTCATTCAATATTACATATGTGTGTGTGTGTGTGTGTGTGTGTGTGTGTTTGTGTGCGTGTGTGTGTCCATTTTTTATTTACCTGGAGACCTCTTCTTTAACTGTGGGTTATTTAAAAGAGTGTTGTTTAGCTTTCTAGTGTTTTGAGATTTTCCTGTTATTTTCCTTTATTTTATTTACTTCTAGTTTGATTCAATTATAGTTATAGAGCACACTCCATGATTTCTTTTAAATTTGTTGAGGTTGATTTTATGATACAGGACATTGTCTCCTTTGGTATATGTTCTGTGGGCACTTGAAAGGAATGTGCATTTTGCCGTTTTTGAGTGTGAAGTCCTGTTAATGTTGATTAGTTCATTTTGGTTGGTGTTGAGCTACTCGTACCCTTGCTGATTTTCTAAGTTGGTCTATCAGTCATCAAGAGAGGAGTGTTACCATCTTCAAATATAACCATACTTGTCATCTCTTCTTTTAGTTCTGTGTTTCTTGCTTCACATATTTTGCAACTCAGATGTTTGGTACTTACATATTTAGAATTGACTCTGTTATAATTATATAATGTCCCTCTCTGTCTCTAACAATTTTCTTTGCTCTGAAGTCCTGCTTTTTTTCTTTTTTGCACCAGGGATTGAATGCAGGGGTGCTTAACCACTGAGTCACATCCCTACCCCTTTTTTATTTTTATCCCCACCCCTTTTTATTTTTTAAATTTGAAACAGGGTCTCACTAATTTGTTGAGACTGGCTTTGAATTTAAAATCCTCCTGCCTTTGCCTCATTTTTATGTTGAGTTCATCCACTGAATCCTCCACTTTGGTTACTGTATTTTCAATTCTGAAATTTTTATTTGGTTCTTGTATTTTCAATTTTTTTGAATTTCTTATTTCTTTGTTGGAAGTATTTTTTTCATTTGTTTTCAGTGTGCTTATAATTTCCCATTGAAGTATTTTAAAACTTTTTGTATTAATGCTTATGGCTATACATAATAATGGAGTTCATTTTGATAAAATTATCCAAGCATGGAATATAATTTGCTCCATTTCAGTTCCCAGTTCTTCCTCTTTCCTTCCCTTCTCCCTCCCTTTCCTCCTTATTTTACTGGTCTTCCTTCTATTAATTTATTGTGTTTTTAAAATTGTTTGTTCTATTTAGTCATACATGACAGCAGACTTCATTTTGATTCATTGTACATAGATGGAGCACAACTGTTCATTTCTCTGGTTGTACATGATATAGATTCACACCATTCATGTAATCATACATGTACATAGGGTAATGATGTTTGTCTCATTCCACCATCTTGCCTTCCTCTGCCCTCCCATTTCCCTCTACACAATCCAATGTTTATTCATTCTTCCTTGACACCCCTTACCCCAGTTGGTTATCAGCATCCACTTCTCAGAGAAAACATTCAGCTTTTGGTTTTTGGGGATTGGCTTATTTCACTCAGCATGATATTCTCCAGCTCTATCCATTTACCTGCAAATGCCATAATTTTATTCTTATTTATGGCTGACCAGTATTCTATTGTGTATATATACCACAGTTTCTTTATCCATTCATCTATTGAAGGGCATCTAGGTTGGTTCCACAATCTAGCTATTGTGAATTGAGCTGCTATAAATATTGATGTGGCTGCATCACTGTAGTATGCTGATTTTAAGTCCTTTGGGTATAGGCCAAGGAGTGGGATAGCTGGGTCAAATGGTGGGTCCATTCCAAGATTCCTCTGAGGATTCTCCATAGTGCTCTCCAGAGTGGCTACACCAATTTGCAATCCCACCAGCAATTTATGAGTTACCTTTTTCCCCCACATTCTTGCCAACACCTATTGTTGCTTGTATTCTTGATAATAGACATTCTAATTGGGGTGAGATGAAATCTTAGGGTAGTTTTTGTTTGCATTTCTGTAATTACTAGAGAGGTTGAACATTTTTTCATATGTTTTTGATCAACTGTATGTATTCTTCTGTGAAGTGTCTTCCCAGTTCCTTGGCCCATTTATTGATTGAGTTCTTTTTATTTTTGGTGATAAGTTTTTTGAGTTCTTTATAAATTCTGGAGATAAGTGCTCTATCTGACATGCATATGATAAAGATTTTATCCCATTCTCTAGACTCTCTCTTCACATTATTGATTGTTTACATTGCTGAGAAAAAGCTTTTTAGTTTGAATATATCCCATTTGTTAATTCTTGATTTTATTTCTTGTGCTTTGGGAGTCTTGTTAAGGGAGTCTGGTCACAAGTTGACATGATTTGGGCCTATTTTTTCTTCTGTATGTTACACAGGATCTCTAGTCTAATTCCTAGGTCCTTGATTCATTTTGAGTTGAGTTTTGTGCAGGGTGAGAGATAGAGTTTAATTTCATTTTGATGCATATGGATTTCCAGTTTTCTCAGCACCAATTTTTGAAGAGGCTATCTTTTCTCCACTGTATGTTTGTGGCACATTTTTCTAGTATGAGATAACTGTTTTTATGTGGTTTTGTCTCTGTGTCCTCTATTCTGTACCATTGGTTTACCTGTCTATTTTGGTGCCACAACCATGCTGTTTTGTTACTATTGCTCTGTAGTATAGTTGAAGGTGTGGTATTGTGATACCTCCTGCATCACTCTTCATGCTAAGGATTGCTTTGGCTATTCTGGGTCTCTTATTCTTCCAAATGAATTTAATGATTGCTTTCTCTATTTATATAAGGTACATCATTGGGATTTTAATTGGGATTCCATTGAATCTGTATAGCACTTTTGGTAGTATGGCCATTTTGACAATATTAATTCTGCATATCCAAGAACTTGGGACATCTTCTATCTTCTAAGATTTTCTTTAATTTTTTTATTTGGTGTTTTGTACTTTTCATTGTAGAGGTCTTTCACCTTTTTGGTTAGATTAATTCCAAGTATTTTATTTTTTTGAGGCTACTCTGAGTGGAGTAGTTTTCCTAATTTCTTTTTCAGAGGATTCATCACTTATGAATAGAAATGCATCTGATTTATGCATGTTGATTTTATATCCTGCTACTTTGCTGAATTCATTTATAGAAGTTTTCTGGTGAAATTTTTTGGATCCTCTAAGTATAGAATCATGTTGTCAGCAAATAGTGATAGTTTGAGTTTTTCTTTTTCTATTCATATTCCTCTAATTTCTTTGGTTTGTCTGATTGTTCTGGCTAGAGTTTCAAGGATTATGTTGAATAGAAGTGGTGAAAGACGGCATGCTTGTCTTGTTCCAGTTTTTAGAGGGAATGCTGCCAAATTTTCTCCACTTAGAATGATGTTGGCCTTGGGCTTAGTGAAGATAGCCTTTTCAATGTTGAAGTATGCTCCTACTATCCCTATTCTTTCTAGTGTTTTGAGCACGAAAGAGTGCTGTATTTGTCAAATCCTTATTCTGCATCTATAGAAATGATCATATGATTCTTAACTTTAAGTCTATTGATGTGATCAATTACATTTATTGATTTCTGGATGTTGAACCAACCTTGCATCCCTGGGATGAACCCCACTTGATCATGGTGCACTATCTTTTTAATACATTTTTGGATACAATTTGCCAGAATTTTGTTAAGGATTTTTGTGTCTATGTTCTTCAGGAATATTGGTCTGAAGTTTTCTTTCCTTGATGTGTCTGTGTCTGGTTTTGGTATCAGGGTGATACTAATTTTATAGAATGAGTTTGGAAGGGTTCCCTCCTTTTCTATTTCATGGAATACTTTGAGGGGTATTGGTATTATCTTCTTTGAAGGTCTTGTAGAACTCAACTGAGAATCCATCTGGTCCTGGGTTTTTCTTGGTTGGTAGGTTTTTGATGGCTTCTTCTATCTAATTGTTTGAAATTGATCTGTTTAAATTGTGTATGTCCTCCTGATTCAGTTTGGGTGGATCATATATCTTTAGAAACGTGTTGATGTCTTCAAGATTTTCTATTTTGTTGGAGTATAGATTTTCAAAATAGCTTCTAATTATGTTTTGTATTTCAATAGTGTCTCTTGTGATATTTCCTTTATCATCATGAATTTTAGTAACTTGAGTTTTCTCTCTCCTCTTCATAAGTGTGACTAAAGGTTTATCAATTTTTTCAAAGAGCCAACTTTTATTTTGTCAATTTTTTGAATTGTTTCTTCTGTTTCAATGTCCTTAATTTCATCTCTGATTTTAATTATTTCCTCTCTTCTACTTCTTTTTGTGTTGATTTGTTCTTCTTTTTCTAGGACTTGGAGATGTAATGTTAGGTCATTTATTTGTTGGCTTTTTATTCTTTTGTTGAATGCACTCCATGCAATAAATTTTCCTTTTAGTTCTGCTTTCATAGTGTCCCAGAGATTTTGCTATGTTGTATCAGTGTTCTTGTTTACCTCTAAGAATTTTTTTAAAAATATTTTTTAGATGTTGATAGACTTTTCTTTTTTATTCATTTATTTATATGTGGTGCTGAGAATCGAACCCAGTGCCTCACACATGCTAGGCGAGCGCTCTACCACTGAGCCACAACCCCAGCCCCTAAGAATTTTTTTTATCTCTTCCCTGATGTCTTCTGCTATCCATGCATCATCCAATAGCATGTTATTTAGTCTCCAGGTGTTGGAATAGTTTCTATTTCTTTTTTATCATTGATTTCTAATTTCACTCCATTATAATCAGATAGAATGCAATCTAGTATCTATTTTTTGTATTTTCTAAGAGTTGCTTTGTGGCATAAATTATGGTCTATTTTAGAGAAGGATGTGTATGCTGCTGAGAAAAAAGTGTATTTGCTTGTTGACAAATGGAATATTCTGTATATGTCTGTTAAGTCTAAATTATTGATTATATTATTGAGTTCTATGGTTTCTTTGTTCAGTTTTTGTTTGGAAGATCTTTTCAGTGGTGAGAGAGGTGTGTTAAAGTCACCCAGTATTATTCTGTTGTGGTCTTATTTGATTCCTGAGTTTGAGAAGGGTTTGTTTAACATACATAGATGCTGCATTGTTTGGGGCATAAATATTAATGATTGTTATGTCTTATTGATTTATGGTTCCCTTAATCAGTATGAAATGTCCTTCATTATCCCTTCTGACTAAATTTGGCTTGAAGTCCACTTTATCTGATATGAGGATGGAAACTCCTGCTTCTTTCTTTTTTTTTTTTTATTGAATCTGTGTTCATGATGTTTTTTCCCATCCTTTTACCTTTAGTCTTGGGCATCTTTTCCTATGAGATGAGTCTCCTGAAGGCAGCATATTGTTGGGTCTTTTTTAAAAAAAATCCAATCTTCCAGTCTATGTCTTTTGATTAATGAATTTAGGCCATTAGCATTCAGGGTTATTATTGAGATATGATTTGTATTCTTAGTCATTTTGGCTTATTTTTGGTTTTTAACTTGACTTGATTTCTCCTTTGATTGGATTTTCCTTTAGTGTAATTCCCTCCCTTTGCTAACTTACCTTTTTTTTTTTCATTTCCTTCTCATGGAATATTTTGCTGAGAATGTTCTGTAGAGCAGGCTTTCTATTTGCAATTTCTTTTAACTTTCATTTATCATTTCATCATCAAATCTGAAGGTTAGTTTTGCTGGATATAAGATTCTTGGTTGGCATCCATTTTCTTTCAGAGCTTGGTGTATATTGTTCCAGGCCCTTCTAGCTTTTAGGGTCTGGGCTGAGAAATCTGCTGATAACCATATTGGTTTCCCCCAAAATGCGATTTGGTACTTTTCTCTCATGGCCTTTAAAATTCTATCTTTGTTTTGTATGTTGGGAATTTTCATTATAATGGGCCTTGGTTGGATCTAATGTAATTTTGTGCATTTGGTGTCCTGTAAGGCTCTTGTAGTTGATTTTCCATTTCATTCTTCTGGTTTGGGAAATTTTCTGATATTATTTCATTGAATAGATTGTTCATTCTTTTTGTTTGTATCTCTGTGCCTTCCTCAATCCCAATGATTCTTAAATTTGGTCTTTTCATGGTATTCTTGAAGGTTCTGTTCATGATTTCTTACCATCTTCTCTGTGTGGTTAACTTTATTTTCAAGATTAAATGTCTTGTCTTTGTTGTCTGAGTTCTGTCTTCCAAGTGACCTAGTCTGTTGGTGATGCTTTCTATTGTGTTTTCGATTTGGTTTATTGTTTTCTTCATTTCAAGTACTTCTGTTTGGGTTTTTTTCCCCAAAATCTCTATCTCTTAATGAAATAATCTTTTGCTTCCTGCATTTGCTCTTTTAGCTGCTTATTGAAGTGATCATTCATTGCCTGTGCTTGCTCTCTTATATCATCCTTTACTTCACAGATCATTTTAATTATGTACATTCTGCCACCTTTTCTAATATTTCTTCTATTGTGCTGTCAATTAATATAGCATCTTGGTTTGTTTGGGGTGCTTTATTCCCTCATTTTTTCATGTTGTTCACATATGTTCCCCTTCAGTAGTGCGGATCTGAGGTATTACTGTTTCTACCATATAGATTTATAGTGTCCCTGCAGGTTTCCAATACCTCATATTTAAGGGGGAGATATATATTAACAGCACTCAATACAAGCAATATGCAGCCTTAAACCAAATAGCCCCTATGAAGATGTTAACAGTATTTTCATAATAAACAGATATATTGTGTTTGATTATTATCTACAGTATAAACAATAGGTTTGTAATAAGGTCCACAATTTCTAATGGTTGACAAAGAGCATGGGGGAGAGGAGTAGGATGTAATGTTAATGAGGTAAGAATTGAGAATATAGAAGTACTAGAAAGAGTGAAAGTAGAATCAACTAAGTTGTTTATTAACAGGAATAAATGGAGAAAGAGACTCAAAGGAAGCAGATAAATAAGAGGCAAATACAGCAAATAAAAAAATAAAAAAAATTTAAAAAATCTATCACAAAACTTTAATATACTATTCCAACCTTCCAGTCTTCATTACGCGGATGCATGCAAGGTACTTGATTTCAAAGATGATAGGTATGTAAAAGTAGGAAATGAAAAAAGAAAAAGGAAGAAAAAATGGGAAAAGAAAAAAAAGAGTCTTGAAGGAAAATTTAACAGTTGTTTCTATTGGAGTTCAATATCTTCTCTGCCTCCCTTCCTTTTGATGGGTGGGTTGTCTGGAGTTTGCTGGTAATTCCACCCTCAGGATGGTGACGGTTACTAAGATGGGAGAATTAGACTTGGAAGGGGGACTCCTGGAGGTAGGGTGTAGCAATTGCCAGTCCCTCTGGAAGACTGCACCCCAGGACTCTGGTTATATCTGCACATTCTTGTTTCCTTTGTTGTGCAGAAGTTTTAAATTTGATGAAATCCCATTTATTAACTCGACATTATTTCCTAAATTTGGGGGGTACTATTGAGAAAGTCATTGCTTGCACCTATATGCTGGAGTGTTAACCCTACGTTTTCTCCTAAAGTTGCATAATTTCTGATCTAATTTCTAGGTTTTTGATCCATTTTGAATTGATTTTTCTACAGGGTGAGAGATAGGGTAAAGTTTCATTCTTCTACATGTGGATAACCAGTTTTCTCAGAATAATTTATTAAAATGGTAGTCTTTTCTCCTGTGTGTCTTTGGTGCTTTTGCCAAGGATCAGATGACTTATCTGTGTGGGTTTGTCTCTGTTTCTTCTATTTTGTACCATTGGTCTATGTGCCTCTTTCTATGCCAATACAATGCAATTTTTATGACTATAGCTCTGGCTGTCATATAATATGAAATCAGATATTGTTATGCCTCCAGCATTGCTTTTCTGGCTAAGAAATGCTTCAGCTATTCTGGGTATTTTATTCTTCCAAATAAGTTTTTTGACTTTTTTTGTCTACTTCTGTGAAGAATGTCATTGGTATTTTGATGGGTATTGCATTGAATCTGTATATTTCTTTTGGTAGTATGGTCATTTTGATATTGATTCTGCCTCTCTATGAACATGGGAGAGGTCTTTCCATCTTTTGAGTTCTTTTTCTTCAATTTCTTTCTTCATTGCTCTGTAGTTTTCATTGCAGAGGACTTTCACCTCCTTGGTTAGATTTATAACCTGTTACATTGCTGAATTTGTTTATAGCTCTAGCAGTACTTGCTGGTACTTTTTGGATCTTCTAAGTATAGGATGACATGATACAGATCATGGCACCTGCAAACAGTGATAATTTGACTTCTTCCAAGTATGTAATCTTGTCATCTGCAAACAATGATAATTTGACTTATTTTCCATTTTTCTTTTTTTTCTTGCCTAGTTGCTCTGATTAGAATTTCTAGTACTATATTAAATAGAAGTGGTGAAAGTGGACCTCCTTGTTATAAATTTTAAAGAAAATGATTTCAAATTTTTTCCCATTTATTATGAGGTTGAATTTGGGTTTTTCACATATAGCTTTTATGATGTTATTGTAGGTTCCTTCCATCCCTTGTTTCTTCAGTGTTTTTTTTCATCATGAGTGAATACTGAATTTTGTCAAAGACTTTTTTTGCATCCATTGAGATGATGAAATTATTTTTGTCCTTAATTCTATTTATGTAATGAATTACATATATTGATTTGCATATGTTAGGCCATCTTTGCATTTCTGAGATAAAACCAAATTGATCATGAAGTACAATCTTCTTAATATGTTGTTGAACATGATTTGCTAATATTTTATCAAGGATTTTTGCATCTAATTTCATTAGGGATATTGGTCTGTAGTTTTGTTTCTCTTGATGTATCCTTATCTGGTTTTGGTATGAGTGTGATTCTGGTTTGGCAGAATGAATTTGGAAGTGTTCCATTCCTTTATATTTCATGGAATAATTTGAGAAGCATTGGAATTAGTTCTTTTTTAAAGATCTGGCAGAATTCAGCTGAGAGTTCATCTGGTCCTGGGCTTTTCTTTGTTAGAAGCTTTTACTACTGCTTCCATCTCATTGTTAATTATTGGTCTGTTTAGGTTTTCTATGTCCTTCTTGATTCATTTTTTCAGGTTGTATGTATCTAGAAAAGTATCCATTTCTACTAGGTTTTCTAATCTATTGAAGTGTAAAGTTTCAAAATAGTCTCTAATGATCCTTTGGGTTTCTGTGATGTCTGTGTTGATTTCTCCTTGTTCATTTCTGATTTTATTAATTTGGATATTCTCTCTTTTTATTTTGGTTAGTTTGGTTAAGGACTTATCAATCTTGTTTATCTTTTCAAAGAACCAACTCTTGGTTTCATTGATCCTTTGTATTTTTTTTATTCTCAATTTCATTAATTTTGGCTATGATCTTAATTATTTCCTTGCTTCTACTTGCTTTTGAATTTGTTTGTTTTTGTTTATGAAGGGTCTTGAGATGTATTATTAGGCTGTTTATTTGGGAGCTTTCTAGTTTTCTTATGTAGGCACTCATAAACTCCTCTTATAACTGCCTTCATAGTGTCCCAGAAGTTCTGATATGCTGTATCACTACTCTCATTTGAGTCTAAGAATTTTAAAATTTCTCCCCTGATTTCATCTATCACCACTTTGTCACTAAAAAGTGTATTGTTCAATCTCTATGTGTTTTATAGTTTCTGTAGGGTTTTTTGGTGTTGATTTTTAATTTCATTCCATTATGATTCGATAACATGCAAAAAATTATATCTTGTTTTTGGTATTTGCCAAGAGTGGACACAATATATTCTATTTTGGAGAAGATTCCATAAGTCATTGAAAAGAGATTGTATTCATCTGTTGTTTGGTGAAATATTCTATAGATGTCTGTTAAGTCCATTTGATTTATAAAATTTTTCAGGTCCAGAGCCTTTACTGAGTTTGTCTGAATGCACTATGTATTGGTGAGAGTGGTGTGTTGAAATCACCTATTAGTATTGTGCTGGGGGCTATCTGAGGCTTTAATTTGAGTAGTGTCTCTTTTATGTAATTAGGTGCACCCACATTACTATCATTATGTCTTTTTGTTGTACTGTTCCCTTTACCAGGATGAAGTGATTTTTTTGTCACTTTTGATTAATTTTAGTTTAACATTTGCTTTAATATGAGAGTAGCTGCTTCTGCTTGTTTTCAGGTACAATTGACATGGTATATCAAGTTCCTTCTTTTCACTTTGAGCCTGTGGATGTCTTTACCTATAAAGTAAGTCTCCTGAAAACAACTTACAGTTGGGTCTTGTTGTTTAAACCATTCTAGCAGCCTACATCTTTTAGTTGAAGAGCTGATACCATTTATTTTCAATGTTATTATAGAGAGATATTTATTAATTCTTGCCATTTTGATTTACTTCTAATGTTTAATTGCTCCTATTTCTCAATCACTTAACTACTCTTCAAATAAGATTTATTCATTTGTGAGCTTTGGGGTTTGGTTTTGATTTCTTCTGTGTGGAGTATGTCTTTAAGTAAGTTCTGTAGTACTGATTTAGTAGTCATAAATCCTTTTACTTTCTGCTTATCTTGGAAGCTTTTTATTTTTTGATTTTGAAGCATATCAATCTTGGTTGACATTATCTTCCCCCCACCCCCAGGACTTGGAACACATCATTCCAAGTCGTCTTGGCTAAAAGCCAAGAGTTTGTGATGAGAAATTGGAAGTAATTCTGATTGACTTGCCTCTAAATGTGACCTGACATTTTTCTGTTGAGGAATTTAAGAGTCTACTTGCTCTGTATGTTAGACATTTTAATTATAATGTGTCTTAGAGAGCTTCTTTTTTGATCTTGTCTACTTGGGGTTGTGAATGCCTCTTGTGTCTGGATGTCCATCTCATTCTGAAGGTTTGATAATTTTTCTGTTATTATTTCCCTGAAGAGGTTATATACTCCATTTGTCTGCATTTCTCAGCCCTCCTCAATTCCAGTGATTCTTAAATTTGGTCTCTTAATATTGTCTCAGAGATTTAGTATGTTCTGATCATGGCTACTTATTTTCTTTTCTTTAATGCTGTCTGAATATTCAAGCCTGACCACTTTGTCTTCCAGCTCTGAGACTATGTCCTCAGCATGGTCTACTCTATTAGAGAGACTTTCAACTGAACATTTCATTTGACTTATTGTGTCTTTCATTTCCAAGATTTGTTTGGTTCTTTTTCAATATCTCTATCTCCTTATTGAATTTCTCATTCATATCCTGTACTGACTTTCTTAAGTCATTTGGTTGTTTTTCTTGGAATTCATTGATCATTTTATTAATCATTCTTTTGAATCATCCAGTTAAAGACCTTTGAAGTCCATTGCTTGTGAATTACGAACTTTAGGCAGTGGCATGATACTTTTTAAAAATATTTCTTATATTCTTGTTTTGGGTTTTCTGTAACATTTCTTGTATTTTTGTGTTGGGATGAATTTCTCTTACACTTTTATGTTTGGACCTTTGTAGGGCACAGTATTCTCTTGCAAAAGTGTCCTAGAGTGGTCTAGATTGAGACTTCCTTATCGGTCTGGTATCTGCAGCCTTTGTTTTAATTCTCTCTGTTTTTGCTATAGCAGCTGCTGTCTGTGAGTGGGATCCACCCCTATCCATTCCTACTTGGGACCTGATTTTGGTTTGGGTTGTGTCTCTTTTATTCTTTGAATGAAAGCATAATTGAAATCTGAGGTTGTTAATTTATGTGTGGAGCAACATGTGCTGTCTTTTGAAAGAGTTTAGTTCAGCAGTAGAGTCTCTACACTGTGATCGTGTAGTGTCTCTGTAGGTTCCCAGCACATCACAGAAAGGGGGGAACAAATAATAGTAACCACTGATGCAAATAATATATAGCATTAAACTAAATGCCTGGTTTCTACCATCACATCTACAAAACTAATTACCACAAAACAGGAATGATGGGGTCAACAATTGCCACCAGCAGAAACAACCATGAACTGTATCTGGCCTCAAACCCACAACAGGTGTCAACTGTGTCATTCACAGCAGTAATAATTTCAATAACATGAATGGTGGCTGATTAATTCTAAGAGATGATAAAAATACAGTTCACAAAATAAATGTGATAAGAAAGTGGAAGAGAGTTTATAATGTTTAAAATGTAAACAGAGAATGTGGACAAGATATAGCAAATGATAGTGATAAGGAAGGAGAAGAAAAAATAGGAAAAACAATATAAAGGGAGAGAGAAAAAGAGAATGAGAATTTGGTTATTAGTGGGCAGATAAAGGAGAGAAAGAGAAACAAGACCAAAACTCAAATAAACTAACCAAAAACCCTAATCCTCAAAAGACAAGACAAGGAAAAATAACACCTTTGAAAATGCTAAAAATGAGAAAAAGAAAACAAACTTATATGCATATGTATATGTGTTCATATGCCTGATTGTCCTTTTTTCCATTTCTTTCCATTTCTCAGTTTCTCACTGAGCTGCCAGTGGAGTGGTCTAAGACTGAAGCTGGTTGAAATAGCTCTAAGATTTCCTTCTTTCTTATAAGCTTCCTTATAAGGTAGGATAGAATGGGAAATGCTGTTGATTGCAGTTTTGTCTGTACAGACAGGTCAATGCATTCCCAGGGTGTGGCTGCTGCAATGTTCTGTAGGGGAGTTCCTACAGCTGAGACTTTGGTCTAATCAGGTCTTGGGGGTTTTGTTGGGTTGTATCTGCTCTGGAAAGATTAGATCAACACACCCTTAGGGCCAGGCAGTTACTGATCACTGTCAGGAGTCTGGATCTCCGTAGCCTCCCAAGAATTCTACTCCATCCAATCCTCCATCCACTCTGAAATCCACTAACACAGCCCTCCGAGGCTTACTTCCTGAGTGTACTCACACCTACCTGTTCAGATTCTTGATCCTCTTCAGTTGGTCATATGAGCTGCCAGAGCCCTGTGGGCATGCATGAACGCACAGATGGTGTGACTCTACTTTGTGTACAACCAGTGAAACAAGAGCTGTACTCCATTTGTGTTCAATGAATCAATAAGTAAATAGAAAAAAAAAAAAAAAAAAGAAAAGCAAACTGGCCCCTTCATTTTTCCTGACTTGAATCCTTCAGGTACAATCTTCTCTGTGTCTGTTTCACTCACATTTTGCTAAGTACACCCTGAGTCACATGGTAGGCCCCTGCTGGGATAGTGTGGCAATGTTAGCTGTGGCTTCCCAGGCTCCCAAAGCAGCAAGTTTCAGGGTGACCTCCTCAAGATGAGGAGGAGTTGAGAAATACAGAGCACTTTTCAAACACTCATTTGCAGTGCAGCCTCTGGATCAGCTACCTTCAGACTGCTTTTCTGACCTACAGTGTTTTTTTCTGTACCAAATCTGTCCATTGTGTTTCTTTCTCTGTTGTCCCTCCCCTCTGTGGTGGACTAGTGATGCTGGTGCTGCTGCTGCCGCACTTGGCTTGGCTCTAATGTCCTCTTTCTTCTTTCTTCAATGCATCAGATTTTCTGAGTCTCTAAGACATTCTAACTATCCATTATTGAATTTTAGTGAAATCCCTCTTTCTCCCAGCTCTCTGAGAAACAGTACTGCCACTATTGGAATCATGAGCCATGGAGCAACTAGGAATGCAGCCTTCCTCTGATTCCCATTTTGAATTCCTTCCTTTTTTTTTTTTTTTTTAAATAAGGAGACCAGTCACATAGGATAACTCCTATATGACCTCATCTGAAAAGACCCAATTTCCAAATAAGGTCACATTCTGTGGTATTAGGGGTTAAATTTCAACATATCTTTTAGGATGGACTCCTTTCAACCTCTAAGACTATATTTTGATTGCCTTTTTTTTTTCATTCATTTTTAGATCTTCCTACTTCTTAGTTAATGAGAATTTTTGATTGGCTCCTGGCCTATTTGGATATTATGAGACTGTCTTAGACCATCTTGTATTTCTATAACAGAATACCACAGAATGGATAATTTATAATAGACAGATATTTATGTTCTCACATTTCTGGAGGCTGGAAAGTCCAAGATGAAAGCCAGCATCTGGTGAGAGCATTCTCATTGCATCATCCCATGGCAGAAAGCAGAAGGCCTAGGAGGGAGAGTGAAGAGAGAAATGGAGAAAAAGAGGCCCAAATCCCCGTTTTCTAACAGTCTCATTCCTATGATAATAGCATTGTTCATGCACCCAATCCTCATGGCCTAATCACCCATCAATAGATCCTACCTCCCAACACAGGTGTATTGCAAATTAAGTTTCCAAAACACGCTTTTTTTGGAGGATACTCAAACCATAATAGAGACTCTAGGTGGGGGTAGATTCCAGATTTCACACTTGGCTCCCACTGACACCAGGGTTGGTGGAGCTCTTTGTTACTGGGGAGAAGGGTGGGATTTCTCATTTCTACCTCAGCTTCCACTGATATTTCCCTGGCTGTGTGTGTGTCTGAGAGGATAGGAATGCTTCATTGATCATCCCTATGTAGCTTCCAGTAACAACACTGGGGTGAGAATCCTTATTACTTCTGGTGGTAGTGAAAGTTGACTCTAATAGGTTTCTTCTGGAACCATACCAATGGGGAGAGGGACTTTATTATTATCTGGTGGGGTGGAAGTGTAGATTCTTCACTTAGCCTTTGCTGAAGTGTATGGGAGTAGAGATCACAGTATTTTAATGTCATGATTTGTTGGAGTAGTTATTAACTAAAAGTTTTCTGTCTTGCCAGGATACCTGTTCCCTGGTAGTTTGACTTGAGAGAGCAGGCTTTGTTGGGGTCTTTGGGGTTTGCACTATTGGAATTGAGGTGGCTGGTTTCTTCTGCTCTTAGTATGGGAAACATGAGGCCAAAAGATAACCCAGGGAATTCACCCCCATGTTGCTCCATGGGTCTTGAGGTCTCAAGTTTTTCTTTATCTCTTCACATTTCCAAAACTTCTTATGAATACACACACACACACACACACGTATGTTAGTTGTGCTTCATAGGAGAATTGGGCCAAAATATGTCTATTCCATTTCCTTGGAAGCAGAAGTCCCACAGTAGATGTTTTTGTAACCCACTGTTATAGTAAATTATGTTAATATTTTGGCTGGTGTTGAACAATTCTTGTATTGATAGAATAAATCCTAGCTGTACATGTTGAAGTCTTCTTTTAATGCACAGCTAAATTTAATTTGCTAATATTTTATTTGGAATTGCTGCATCAGTATTCATAAGTGACCTGGTTGATAGATTCTTGGTGTAAGTGTGCACAGGCATGCATGGTGTGTTTGCATGCTGTTGCTTTCAGGATTTTGCTTACCTCTTTGACTGATTTGAGAGACTTTCCATATGTTCCTATGCTGTCTAACAATTTAAATGACATGGGCTACATTCATTCCTTGAATGTTCAATAGGCATTCCCTGTGAAACCTTCAACTTTGGTGCCATTTTGGGGTGCTTATTGGACAATCAAATCAGTTTCTATGCTTCTCTTATTGTCTTAGATTCTTGCTTCACCCTAAGTCAAGTTTGAAATATTGATTTTTCTAGGAAAATCATTATTTCAAATTTATTGGCAGACTTGTCGCTAGCATTCTCTTGTAACCTTAAATCTTTATAGCTCTAATCACTTCTTAAAAATATTGAGTATTTGATCTTTCTTTCTTTCACACTTTGCAAGCAGACCAGAAATTTAACATTTTATTAAAAATTTAAAATAGCCAGTTTTTAGTTTGTTTAGTTTTATAGAATTAAAAAAATTTAATGTATTGTAACTTGCTTTAAACTACAAAGATTTAATCTTTCATTCTTTAAAAAGTTTCATAGTTTATTATCTAACTTATTGAATTGGAAGCTTGGTTGATTAATTTTCATTCTTTAAAGAAATGATAGCAGTCTTTTGGTTGATCAATTTTTCTTTGGTTTGGGATTTGGTATTTATCCTATGGGATTTTATATATAGTGATCTTTGTGTGTTTAACTTTTGGATGATCTATAATTTTGATTTTTAGTTATCTTTGGACAGTGTTTTTGATGATTAGTTTTTTGATATTATCCTTTATTAAATAGATCTAGTTTTATCATTTTGTGGCCAGAAAATATACTTTATTTCTATATTTTGGAATTTACTGAATCAATCATCCTTCCTTTTTTTCTTTCTTGGCCCTTGAGATTGAACCAGAGGCACTCTACTACTGAGCCACATCCCCAGTTCTTTTTATTTTTTGTTTTGAGACAGAGTCTTGCTCAGTTGCTGAGACTGGGCTTGAACTTGTGATCTTCCTGCTTTAGCCTGCTGAGTCACTGGGATTATAAGCAAGGGCCACTATGCTCAGTTGAAGTTTTCTTTATGACCTCATCCTGGCCAGTCTTTGCACAGTGTTTGCTTTGTAGATTATGAAGTTCTTCTATATGTATCTACCAAATCATATTTGTTAATTACAATTGAGCTCTTTCTTTTTGGGGGCATGCTTGATGAGATAATTTGTAAGAGAGGTATGTATTTGAATGCATTCCACTATGTTATTATCTCCTCATTCTTCTGAAAATTTTTTCAGTCTGCTGTTTTGTTGATTATTGCCAACTTTTCACAATAGTATTTCTCCTTGTTTTCCAATGCAGTTGTGGGCTTCTCATATTTATTTTTCTTCTGTCATTTTAATGTGACATGGCAGGAAGGGGAGGTAGGTATGAATATTCAGCCTACCATCTTGAACCTGAATCTCTTTGTTTAAAAAAACACCATAAATACAAATCACAATGTTATCTTTCAGATTTCTTCACAAGAAGACTGAATGTTACAGTCACTTTTCCAAAAAGACTTAGAGATTCTCTATGATCACATAGAGCTCTCAGGTACCTATGTGGCAGGGAGGAGAAAACCTAAATCACATGTTATTTCCATCCAAGACTAAATATATGTTCCTGAAGGCATTTGCTGATTTCCAGATGTTTTTATCCACATCCCATCCCTTTCCCTGTAATCTGTCCTCCACACTGACACAAGTGGGTTCTTTGTAAAGATTAGAACACATTTCTGTCCTGTTTGGCAGCATGTATGGCTCCCTTGTACCTGGAGCACAACATCCCAAGTTTTTTGCAGAGCATTCAGAGCTTTTGCCTACCTGAACCTCCTTAGAGTTTTATCTCTCATTATTCCTCTTCTCTGCCCTTATGAAATTTTTATTCCCCCTCCACTGACCATTCTCTTTTCTCTGCAGGAATTGGTGCACATTCATGATTCCCGATTCACCTCCTGTTGTCCCTTTTCCCCTGTGCGTGCCCTCTCCCCTCATCCCTGCCTGGTCGATATCCTACTCAACTTTTACACTTCTAATTTTCTCTGACACCAGGACTAACCCAGAGGAACCAGTTGTCCTTTTCTCCAGTGCCCTTTGTTGTATCTCTAGGACATTGATCACCATCAGGCTTCTACTGGAGAGGGCGTGGAGTGTATGTCTAGCTCTTCCAATGACCTGAAAACTTCTTTGGAGGGCAAGGCTGTACCTGATTCATCTCTATGACCCAGGGGCCACCACATGGAAAATTCTGGAAAATATGTGATTAAATGATATCAGATTCTTGGTCAGGAAAGGGAGGCAGCAGATAGCAGGGTCCAAGAACACAGGTTCTGAGAATATTCACCTATTAAAACCTCAAAATTCTAGTCCTTATATGGAACTAAAATCACCTTCCTTTTGCTTTAAATAAATGAGTCCTGGCATGGAAAACAGTCTGGACAAGCTTTGCCTCCACCCTGCCCAAGTCTAGAGTGAAAGAAAGGCAAGGAGTCCCTAGCCCACTGGGGAGTAAAGGGTCCCAGACTCTCACCCTTCCTGGCAGACCCACCAATACTTGGAAGGAGGGAGGGGGAGTGGGGCACTGGCAACCTGCGGGATGCTGAGTAAGTGGGTACCTTCCTAATCAGGTGGCACAGCAGCTCTGCTGGAGATTCTTGGCAATGTCTGAGACACGGTTGACCGAGAGAGCTGGTCTTGGGCCTGATTTGAACTCTTCATAAGAATAGTCATGATCCATGTGGCAGGGCCATTCAGGTACAATTACCCTAGCAAGCCTTTGAAATTATATTTCTTTATATTTCAAGCTGAGCTTTTGCTCCTAACTTTAACCCATTAATTTCCAAGTTTTTAATTCTGTGAATAGTCCAAAGAAATTGACACAGATGCATTAAAATAGGTTGGAAATCATAATCTAGAATTTGTTATGCAATTTGTTATCATTTATAATGATGATATCATATTAATATTCCATATTATTAATATTAATGGCATTACTAATATTAATGAATTTTATCACTAATCATTCACCTATTGCTTTTTCTCAAAAGAATAGAACTCTAAGAACAAATATTTATCTTGGACTTTCCATAGTGGTATATTTGTTGCTCAATTTAAGATTTTTGGGTATTCTATAAGTTGGACAATGGGATGAAAGGCTAAATTATAATAAATTTCCATCAGTCTGTTTTGTACTTAAAGCCGATAAGCTTCATCTATTTATTTATTTTTGCAGTGCTCAGGATTGAACCTAGGGCCTCAGGCATGCAAGGCAAGCACTCGACCCCTGAGCCACATCCCCAGCCCAGTTTCATCTATTGTAAATGATCTGGTGAGAAAAAGGAAAATACTTGGTCACAAAATGGTGAATTTAGGGCACGTGGATCCCCAAGCAGGATTTTTCAGGGGACTTTTACCAATACACAGCTTCACATTTTGGTTCTACCACTCCCTGCTCATGTGATCTTAAGCAACTTCACTTTTGTAAGCTTTTCTCTTCTGTAAAATAGTTTGCAATGGTGTCTCCCTCAAAGGCTTTTTGTGAAAATTAAGTGAAATAATGCACATAAAGCCTTTAGCACAGTGCTTGACACATAGTAAGCACTCAGTAAACAGTAGCTATTGCTGTTACCATTCTACACAGTGATGAGTGAGGTTACTGTGGTGGCAGCTGAGGGCCAGGACCAGTACAGAAAGCAGCTACTTGGAATTCTTTCAGCAGCCGGGTTTGTTGATGCAGTGTTAAATTAAGGCCCATTAATTCATTGTGAAAACAAGCCTTCAAAAGGGCCTGAAATTTGCAGCTTCTCCTCCTGAATTAATGCTGCATGGCACCACTTTATTTTAAGAATAATAAATGCTAGCTCCACAGTGGAGAAACCCCTGCTGCTGTGTTCGCGGGTGACCACGCTGGGCGGCTGCTGGTGCCACCTGCTCCCTGGTTGGAAGCTGCTAAGCATTTTCCGGGCAGTGACTCATCCCAAGGCCATGGCCTCCAGCACTCACTGTGGATGTGAAGTGGGCACAAATGTGATGCTGGTGGCGAACAGGTGGTGGAGAATAAGCTGGTGTCTGATTGAGGGAGAGCTGTAGCATCTCAGGGAACGTGTACTGCAGCCCCATGAAGATGCACGGGGGCTGCTGGAGGAGGGGGCAGCTGAATGCCCAGCAGGGGACACAAGCTTCCCTTGACTGGCCAGTCAGAGGTCTGACTGGGGTAGGAACTGGGGATTCCATGGGGGAGCCAATCTGCCCCTGCGTCTCATTAGTCCTGTGCCTTGCAGTTGAATCACAGGGCTCAGGGACAATGTCGTGCCAAAATGTCCCAAACTAAATACATGAAGGAAATGAGAATGTGACTTATTTGCTGACTTAAGGGAGTTATTTCACAATTATCAAGTGATGCTGGAAGATCTCAGACTTCAGGAAAACTCAGAGTCACATACTGGCATAGCTCAAAGTGACTTCAGAAATCCTTTAGTTCAACTGCCCAAGTTACTAAAGGTATCATTTATTTTTATTTTATCCAAGATACACATACACATATATATAATTCAAAGAGCCCAATAAGTCTATGAGACTCATTATGAGAAACAGTCTTCCTTTTTTTCCATTCCTAGAGGCAAGGACTTTCAACTCTTTGCCTGTTCTTGTCATAATCTCTTATGTTAAATAGTGAGTGTGTAGCTACTTCTTATTTTTCTGTTCTGGGCACCAGCTACTGGTTTCCTACTGTGATGATACAGATTTAGCTCTTTTATCTCCTCTGCTACACACTCCCCTTCTCCTACCAACAGAGTGTGATGATTTTGGTGAGATCCCTCTGTGCTATAGTTTGGATCTGAAATGTCTCCAAAGGTTCATGTGTTCAAGGAGGAACCCAGCTTGGTACTACTGGGAGGTGATGGAAACTTTGAGAGCTGGGACCTAGTCAGAGTTATTCAGGTCACTGAAGGCATGCCTTCAAAGGGGATTGTAGCACCTGGCTGCTTCTTATTCAGGGGTGTTACTCCTCTGCCACATGATCTCACCATGTGCTCCTGCCATGATGTACTGTCTTGCCTCAAGCAACAAATACAACCAATCATGACTGAAACTTCCAAAACTGTGGACCAAAGCAACCCTTTTGTCTTTATAAGTTAATTATCTCAGGGGTATTTGTTATAGTGATGGAAAGCTAATGTACTCTACAATGTTTGCATTATGATCTCTATGCAAGTACCTTGACAGCAGTACCATGATGTATCCTATGGTTACTTTTCTGTGTGCTACAATTGCTCAATCTTTTGTCTTCCATGTAGTCAATAATTGTCTTGGGATTTTCATTTCATTGGTTTTCTATGAACTCATCAAAACCCAATGACAAAGTCTCTGACAATTGTCTAGAATTTTCCCAGAAGGTGTTCAGAGGTATCAGGTGTTCTGTTTTTCATTTTCCTGAAAAAAATCTCTGATCACCCCCTGTCTCAGTTGTGTTTTTCAGCATGCTACTTTGTTGTCATCTGGGATCTTTTGACTCATCACCCTTGAGAATTCCTTTTCCTCTTTTCTGGGTTGAATCTCCTGGGTCTTCTACCCAAGGTTTCTTTCTTTCTTGACCCCTTGGTTAGATGTCACAAATCTCTAATGTTTTCACAAAGAAGGATGTTCAGTTGGTAGATGTTTTTTGAGATCTTTCATGTCTGAAAAGATCTTTGTTTGACCTTTACACATGATTGATAGCTTGGCTTGGTGAACACCTGCATGTTGGACATCATCTTTCTTTCAACATGAATCCTCCAGTCTCAGCAATTCATATTCATGTTTTTTTCAGTTCATTGATGTTCTCTCTTTTATCACTCAGTCCTGTCTTTCTGAAACTTCTTATTAGATCCAAAGCTTAACATCTCTGCCACCATGTTAAGTCCTTACTGTCATTTTATAAAACAAGTTTCACTTCCCTTCTTCCCTACCCTAAGAGAGGTGCTTGCCGAGGAAACGAAAGTTAGCAGGTAGCTCCTGTCTCCCTCACAACGTGTTAACCAACTTAACTAAAATATCTCTTTGTCCTTCTAAATACCCACTGCAAGGTTTCACACAAACAGTTACTAGTAACAGCTAAAACACCAGCTTCCCACAGGCAATTCATAGGAATAGCCCACCCAAGGCTTTACTAGGAAAAGCCCACCGCAAAGCTTGTGCAAGCCTATGCAAATAGCCCTATACAATAACCCCAGAGTTAGATTTTCCCTGCTTTCTCTCACCTTTTTGAGTGATGGCCTTTGTCAGACCCTAACTGACAATTAAACTTCCTGAATGTGAATCCCTTTGCCTGGTCTCTGAGCTGCTTGTCTGTGTTTCAGTTTCCTTTCATTTCTATTGTTTGCAAGTTAGACCTTCTGGACTGGTCCTCTAATATCTTAGATCTTTTTCTCCTATTTTCTTCATTTCTTTGTCCTTTGTTCTATTTTCTAGAATATTTCTTTCTACTTTATCTTCCAATTGTCTATTGAATTTTTCATTTCTGAACAATTTCAAAAGATATTGGTTGTTTTTGTTGTTCCATTCCTTTTCTTTTTGGACACAATCTTCTTCTCCATACTGTGGTTGATACCTCTCTGTGTTCTCTGCATGGGTTCTGCTTCCTCCAAGTTGCTCTTATGCTCCTGTTGGTTTCAATTCCTGTCTTTCACATCCATGTTTTCCTCAAATGCCTGGGGTGGGGCATTGTTGTGGCTTCTGCTTAAAGACTGAATTAAAGATGTGCTTATGGGTAGAACTTCTTGACCACTGTAGGTGGTCTTTGGGGGCCACTGCTGTTGGTATCATTAGGGTTTTCCTTGCAGGATTGTTATATGTAGAGAAAATCTTTCCATGCCCTGCTTGGCATTGTGGGGACAGCGTCTTGAGAGTTTAAATAGACTGTCAACCACGGCCTTATTTTCCTTGCATTTTAATCTCCATTTCCAGCGGACCAAAGTAGAGGTGGTGGGTGGTCTGAGAGGTAAGCCAGGTTGATTCTTGGCTTTCCTTACTTTTGAATGAGAATTGATTTCTTAGTTACAGCTTTTCCAACTGCTTTCGAGTTTCCAAAATTTTCATAATTGTATTTTTCACTTAGTTTTAAAAAAACCTATGGATTTATCCCTTAAGAGAAATAATTTTATTGTTGTTTTAGAAAGGGCAGAACTAAATGCACATGTTTAAATTGCCAACTTTAACTTTTTTAAAATCATAAGTAATAAATTTTCCATAGAAAGATTAGAGAACATAGTTAAAAAGGAAGAGGATAAAGAGTAAAAATGTTGTCACCTTAGGAAAACTGTTGTTAATATCACATATATTTAAATATATATATTTACAATGATTGGAAATCAATAAACATTATTATTAATATTTTTATTATTTTGGTACCAAGGATTGAATTCAGGGGCACTTATCCACTGTGAAACATCCCCAATCCTTTTTGTATTTTATTTTGAGAGAGGGTCTCGCTAAGTTGCTTAGGGCCTTGTTAAATTGCTGATGAGGACGACTTTGTGATCTTCCTGCCTCAGCCTCCTGAGCAGCTGGAATTACAGGCATTCACCACCACACCTGGCTAATAAACATTATTTTTAATCTGTTTTCTCACTTAGCCATATTATGTCTATTTGAAAAAACTATTTCTATTTGTATTAATATGCAAAATTATTTTAATGGTTCATATTTTTATGATGTATTTCGTAATGTAGTGTATTTTTGTCCAGCTTTACTTTTGGCTATTTGGGGTTTTGTCCACCAGTTTTTCAGGACTGTAATAAACCTCTAATGAACAATCCTATTCTTAAAGCTTTTTGTAATCCTCTATTGCTTTCTTAAAATAAATTCCTAAAATAGCTGCACCAAAAGTGTATTATAATTCTTTTAATTCTCATTACCCAGCTGCCCCTCAAAAAGATTACATGCATTTCACCACCAATATATCAAGGACTGGCTTCTTTAACTTTGCTGAAATGGGTATTAGATTTTAAAATGCCTCCAATCCGAGAGGCCCAAATGGTGTATTGCTAGGGTTTTGATTTGTGTTTCCTGGATTCCTGCTGAGGGTGAGCATCTCTTCCTAGTCCTTGGCCATGTATATTTCTTCTTTTCTGAACAGACCTCACAGTGGGTGTGAGATTTATAGTTACATTCCTATGTGCAGAAACGTAACTGTCTTCATTTTTTATAACTAAGGTTAACTCGCTCCTGAATTTCCCCCATTTCCAACTCAGCAGAAACAAACCCACTTTTGATTCAATATAACCTCCTGCTTAGTCACTTCCGGGTAACGGGGCTTTGCCTTCCGGTCTGGCTTTCATTCCTTTGGTCTAGTTCCTGCTCTTCTGTGCCTTGGTCTTTGGTTTCTGCTTCTGTATCCAGGTCGTCTGATGATGCTGGCGCCCCCTGCTGTTCAGACCCCGCCACAGCTGGAGCTGATTCTGTGCTAATGGCCTTGAGATTCCAGACCAGGGTCAGGTCTCTGAACCACACAGGAGGTTCTTTCAGACCCCCCTCTTCATGTTGACCCCTCTGCCACCACTTCTCTTCTATTGATGTCATCCCTTTAGTCTTCCAGGTGGCTGCCAGGGCTTTAGTTGGGAAACACAAGTCCTTCTCTTCTCAGCCTTACCTGGGGGCAGGAGATAGCCTCCTATGGATACATTGCTTCATCTCCTTTATACTGTCTCTCTTCTCTTAAGAGAATTTAATTTCCTTTTGAGTGGAAAAACTGCTCTCACCCTGTGTCCAGCATCCTTCCAAGTCTGTGATCTTGGCCCTCCAGGATTTGGTCTTTTAAAGTGGCATTAAAAAAAATGCTCTTGCAAATCAAAAATACTTTATTGTATATGGAGGTCTTTCAGAGCTCAGTTTCAAAAGTTAAATCTGAGTAATAACTTTTTTAATCCATAGGCTAGGTGGTTCTCACCCTAGGATGCTTGTTAGAATTATGTAGGAAGCTTTAAAAACCCTGATGCCTAGACAGCACCCCAGAATTCAGAACTCCTGAGGGTGGGTCCTAGCATCTGTGTATTGTTAAAGATCCCCAGGTGGTTCTAATAGGCAACCAGGGTACAGAAGTGTTGTTACAGACTGTGACTGCTCTCCCCATCCCTGGAGCAATTGACCTAATCTCATGGCAGTTGAAGATTGAAGGGCAGCAGGCACCTGAGGGGCAAACTGGACTGTGCCCTGAGTAGGGTTGCCAGCACCTGGGCTTCACACTTGTATCTTGGGGGCCTTGGAGGCAGAAAGGGCTCTCAGATGGGTGTGGATTATTCTTCACTGGATGGATAGGTTTGAGATGGAGCCTTTGCAGATGGAACCCTGCTAGGGTGAGCAGGGAGGAGGATACTGCCCCCAGGTCCTCATTAGCCAGGGTGGAAGGTAAAGGGTTTCCTCTGTTGCTGGAGTTTGTCAAGGATCAATATGTTGCAACATATGTTTTACAGCTTCCTGAGGTCTCTGATAAATCTCCCAACACTCCCTTTTTTGTCTTTTTTCCCCCCAAGGTTACGAAGCCAACTGTTTTCCTCAGTGTACAGATGCGCTGAGGCAGGGAGTTCATTTCCATCCAAAATTGGCTCTTGAGGTTGCAGGCTTCTGGGGGAAGCCCACACTCCTCCTACTCAGGAGGAGAGGGCAGGGCTGCACAGGCAGTGGACAGGCACCCCCACTTGGGCATAATTTTCTGCATATATGCTCAGAACACAGGAGAGAAGGACTACGCCCCAGAGCTTGATGGTTCTTTCCCTTACAGCTGCATAGGTTAGCTTTCTATGTGCAAGGCATTTCAGGCATACATCCAGTCCTCAGGACACTCACCAAGCAGTGGAGAAGATAACTAGCTACCATTATTTCTAGTACCAACTGCATGTCAAGCACTGGTGATAGATATAATAATAGGATTAATAAAAACTCCAATTTATTTAGCTTCTCATATAAGCTTGGCCCTTTAGAACATTCTCTGCATCCCTCATAGGAATGGAGTGTGTGATGTCTGTCTATGGGAGTGTGTGGTCCAGCATCAGGACCAACGACATCACCTGAGATCTTGTTAGAAAGACAGAACATCAGGCTCACCCCTGACCACTGAATCTGAATCTGCAGCCTAACTAGATCCCCAGGTGGTTCCTGTACAGACTATTCCCATTCTACAGACAAGGAAACAGGCCCACAGGGAATTGGGCAGCTTCGTCAAGGCCATGGGGTGCCAGAAATTAAAGGGAAATTTAAATGCACACTCTGGTTCCAAGACCTGTTTGTTTCCCACTGTATAGTGCAGCTTCATGGGATGCAGCTGATGGTGGCAAAGGCAAGATTGCAGCACAGCTGTAGGGCTGAGTACTAGGGAAGGAACACCCCCTAGAGTTTAGGTTTCAGAGGGGGAAACTGCCAGGTGGGCTTTCTGGAATGGAAGGCATTTGAAATCAGTCCTTGAAGAGTGAACAGGACTTGCAGAGAAGGGGGCAAGCCTATTTGAGGTGGGGGAAGCAGCAGGAGGAAAGGCTGGAAGAGTATCACTCACCTTAATGAAACCTTAACTTGGTGGCTATGGTCTCCTGTGTTCAGATGCAATAAAAGATTCCAGGCAAGATGAAAGTGATTCAGCAAAGCTTTTTTTTAAAAAAATATTTGTAGTTATAGATGGACACAATACCTTTATTTTATTTTCATGTGGTGCTGAGGATCAAACCCAGTGCCTCACACATGCTAGGCAAGTGCTTACCACTGAGTCACAACTCCAGCCCTCAGGAAAACTTTGATTTTTCCTTAATCTGTGACTGCAGAGGGACCATCACACAACTCCTGCCCCAGTTGCAAAGTGCTTAGGAATGAACTCCCTGGAGAAACACTGGATCTTTGCCTCTGCCTTTCTGGACCTGGGAACCGCTTTCCTCCCATGATTCCCTGCTGTGCCATGCCCTCTCAACTGCTCTGCTCAGAGCAGGGCTCACATAGTCCCTGGCTCTTCTACACAGAACCCCCAACCCCTTGCCCACCTTCTCTGGGTCTGATTGGAAGCTGTAATGTAACCTTGTCCCATTTCCTGTGCTGACCTTGGTGGTCAGTCATCTTCCCAACATGTTGATTCTCTGTAGCCGTACCTGTTGAAGACCAAACCAAATACACAAAGCAATGGATTGTATTTATGCAATAAGGAGAGCACCCAGATCTAAAGGTCAGTGTCTCCAGAGGGTGCTTTGGACTTTCATGAGGAGGAGTAGTCAACTTATGTATAGGTGGGGTGATTTTATAGTTGGGATTGTTTTTATAATCAGGGGAAGTCTCCATCAGTTAGCCAAACAGGAAATGTTTATTTTTGTGTCTGGCTATTTTCAGGAAGACAAACAATTCAGCTAGTCATTTATGAGACAAGGAATGGGAATTTGGAGAGGCTGTGTCTGGTCTTACCCTGGTAAACAAAGGGGTCTCATCTTCAAGTCTTATTTAGGTCTTATGGGGAAGCATGGTTCTTTGTGGTTAGATGTTTTCCCTGAACATAGAAAAAGGGTGGGGAGATTTTCCTGGAACATGGGGCTTAGGGAAATTTCAACATTTTCATGCCAGAATTTCTACATGCAATCTTAAGAGGAACAACCTAGTTGGAAGGGAGGAGGACACAAATATTCTCTTGAAATTGCAATTGTGTAGAAAGCATATTATGTTTATTTGGGTTGCATGTCAATAAAAATTGGTAAAAACAGGAGTTTTCTCAGGTCGCTCTCATTTAAATCTTAGGACTGCTAAAGCATGAATTTTTCACATCAAAAGTTATGGTTGTAATGGACATAATATTATGCTATTAATTTATATGCATGTCCATAATGGAGCAGAGGACGTGGAGTGGAAGGTGCAGCAAAGGTCTCTTCAACCTCCCTCTGGTGCCTTCACACATTACTTAATGGTTGAGATTTACTGCCAGGTGAGACAGGGTATTGCAGTGCAGTCTTCTCAGATCTTGGTCTGTGGACTAAATACTTATAACCATGTAGGAGGTTTGCTCAAATGCAGATTCCTGGACCCTCTCCTGGAGCTGCTGAATCAGGATCTGGGTCTGCAGTGGAGTAGGGCCAGAGAGTCTGCACATCAACCCAGAGCTCTAGCTCTTGGTGGGCTAGGGAGACAAAATCCTTCCCTGTGCATGAAATGATAGAAGTGAGGCAGAAAGAATGGATGAGAGGAGAAGGCAGGAGAAAGGGCACTTTAGATGTAGAGAACATAATGTTCAAGGGCCCTGAGGTAGGAAGGAGCCTGAGATGCTTGTGGATTGGACAGAAGTTCTGGTGGCTGGAGAGTGGTTGGCATGGAAGAGAGTGAACGACATGAGACTGTAGTAAGTACCCTGAGAAGGGCCTAGAAGGCCATCCTGAGCATTTTGGACCTCATCCTAAGAGATGTGGGAAGTCACCAAGAGTTGTCATTGAGGGTGAGTGGGTGAAAGAAGTGAGGTTTTGGAGTGTGGCCCATCACACTCCAAATGTCCAGTTCTAAACTCACACTCTCCACCATTTCTCTACCTGCTCTCCCACTGATGTCACCAACTCAGTGTCATTAGCACCTACTCAGACACCTAATCTGGAAGCCTGACCATCACCTGACCTCTTCTGTCTTGTCCCAGATATCTCGTGGATCCATTTGCTTCTCTTCATCACCCCTTCTCCTGACATTACCTGAGACTGCTCAGGACCTTCTCTTAACTGGACAGTGAACATGTGAAAACTGGGCTTCCTGTCCCCTGGTACTTGCCCCTCCACCCATTCTCCCCACACAGTAGCAAGACTGATGGTTCTAAACTACTGAGATCACCAAAGGATTTCCCTTGGAAACTGTCCTTAGCACAATTTGTTTTGTGATCTGCTCTCTTCTGGTCCCATCACTCATCACTGCCCTCCTGGATTCCACTTCCCACTCCTGCTGACCTTAGAGTCTCCTTGCCTCCAGACCTCTCCATCCTGTCTGGCACTTGTTCGTGACTGGCACTTCACTAACTCCAATACATCTGTCATGTCCAAGCTCAAGGTCACACCTCAGGAAATGTTCCTCGACTGTCCCCTGCTGAGCTAGAAGCTCCTGCTCTGGATTCTCGGTCTCTTCTTGCCTGCTCGGCTTGTATCCTTTCATATCATCAGAATGCACTCTTGGTCTCCCCATGGGACCCCCTCAGTGGAAACATCTGGGTCCTTCTTCTTCTACTCTGGCATCTAGTAGAGCAACTGGAAGTTTGGTGAGTAATTGATAGCTAAGCAAGGTTGGACTTCTCTCCTTCCCTGGCAGTCCCTGGCCTGGGGAGCTGATGGCAGTGTCAACATGCACCTTCTAGCTAGTGGCCATTGCTGGAATACTCGCTCCCTGACTCCTCATTGCTACCCCACCTCCATGCCTCTTCATCTTCTTCCCTTTGGCTTTAATGCATGTGAGACCATCCAGGATAATTAAGAGAGAGAAGTTTTATGCTGTTTATGAGGCTTTGATCAAAGATTTTAATTAACCTACCTTGCTTTAAGCCTTTAAAAGTTCATTCCCCAGGGCTGGCCATTTGATAATGGAATTAATGCTTTTAGACTGAGTGAGGGATGGGGAGGCTCTGACAAGAAGGGTCTAGAGATTGTCTTATTAACCCTTCCCAAGATGGATAGATTTCAGCTTACCATAATTTTTCCCCCCTCAATCTGCTCTAATTTAATGATGGAACAATGGGGTGGACTTTAGAGACTATTTAAGGTGGGAGGTCATATGTATTTATATCTCTGTCTTGTGCCCCATTTGGCAGTGACCACCACACTTCACAAGTAGATGTTGAATAAAATAAATGAGAAGAAAAAGCTCTCATTTTTATGCTGCTGGATTTTGAGAATATAAATAGAAATGTTAAAGTGTTCATTAACAAATACTTCCTGAGTCCTTGCAAGAGCCACTTGGGGGTGGGGAGGAGCTGGGTTGTCTCATCATAAGCCCTTCTGAGTGGCTGGAATTTTAAAAGTATGTGTATATACTGCTTTGACTTTAACATGCATTTTAACTAATGAAACAAATGACATTTTCTTCCCTCTCCCACTGAAATCACCAACCAGAGGGGAAAATGCCATATTCCAACCAGCTAAGCATGAACCTCATAAGGGCAAATCTCGGCTTCCCACTTGGTGGCCTAGATTTGGAGAGAAACCACTCACTATATATCCCAATTATGTCCCAATGCCTTCAGTGATTCTGAGAAAAAAGAGCAATATTTCTTTAGGAAGCTGTTTCTGGAAGACGACTGTGA
Source organism: Glaucomys volans (assembly GCA_020662805.1). Lineage (NCBI taxonomy): Eukaryota > Metazoa > Chordata > Mammalia > Rodentia > Sciuridae > Glaucomys > Glaucomys volans. The sequence continues at coordinate 10,640 of JAJEJO010053104.1, read as the reverse complement.
TGGGTGGAAAATGCCAGGTCAAATAAGGAGCCCTGTTCCAGCCTGCGGTAGGGGAGTTTGAGGATGCCTGGGGGCCTGGGGAGTGGAGGGACTGTGCACAGAGCAGGATTCTGCAAGGCTAGCAGCCATTGCAGATGTGTGAGAAGAGGCAAAGAAGAAAGCAACATCTCTTTACATCCAGAAATTGGGGGTAAGGCCCAGAGTTTTCTCAAACGTTTAAGGAATTCAAATGAGGAAAAGGCACAAGTTCCACTTTGCAGAGCTAAGATAAAATCAGAATCTGATCAAGCAATGAGGGAGAATAGCTGGAGTTGTTGAGGATGAGACTTCTTGTTACAGTGTCCAGTTTAGCAAGTGCTCATATTTTCAGGGAATGACATTATGGATTGTCATCCTTAGTGGGAGGTAAGGGAGCACACTCAGGATCCATTCTGGCTCTGCTTCTCTTTATTTACGTGACCCTGGTCTTCTGAACCTGGCAACTTCTGAACCTCTCTGAGCTTCAGTCTCTTCATATCCAAATGAGAGTGCCTACCTACCTCAAATGTTATGGGGATTGAAGTAGCTCATGCATTACTATGTCCCTGCTATCCTGTAAGGGTTCTGTAAATGTGAGCTGCTCCTGTTTCTTATCTCTGCTACTGTCTATTATCTGTGCTACTGTCATTTAGGATCTGCTGTTTATGATTGGGGAAAAGCAGCCAGGGGTACACACAGTCAAATCCTAAGGCACTGTCATTCCCTGTTGTATAAAGAAGGAATAGACAATTTCTGAGGCATCTAAAATTCCATGGCCAAGTGACATCAGGTGACAGGGTGTGAACTGTTGCATCTGCCACAGCCCTGAGTTCCAAAGTGGGTAAGGGGATGGGAATTACATGTAGATGTCCTGGGACTGTGAGGAGTGTGACTTTGGTGGCTCCTGGAAGGGAAGCTTGGGGGGATTCAAAGCACAATTTCAAAGTTTAATGTGCATCAGGTCACCTGGGAGGTGTCATGGAAATGCAACCTCCTGGGTTCCTGGGTTAACTGGTGAGGCTGCAACATCTGCATTTTAAACAAGCACTCCCAAACAGCTTTGAAGTAGTTTCCATTAGATTCCAGTCGCCTGGAATATATGGCTCATGTTGCTTCTGACAGGTGTGCATCTGAGCTCCCTCACACCTGCTGAAACCCTACTTGGCTGCAGGAGCCTCTGTTTGAGATATATGCAAACACGATGGCATTTTACACTGATTTTTAATCAGTGCCTCTGGTGTCCTAACTGACATCTGCTAAGCCCTGACTATGAACATAAGCTGAGTATTTTGGTCACTGAATGAGACAAGGACAGTCCTGATAGAGCTCTGATTCACAGACAGGACTCTGATCCTGGCTGTTTACAGTGGACCCTCTGTATCTGTGGCTTTCTGCATTCATGTGTTCAACCAACAGAAGATCAAAAATGTTTTTAAAAAATTGCATCTGTGTTGACTGCAAACTGACTTATTTCTCATCATTATTCCCTGAAAATACTGTATAAGAACTATTTATATAGCATTTGCATTAGAGTAGGCATTGTACGTAGTTTAGAGTTGATGTAAGGTATAAAGAGGATATATGCAAACACTGTGGGATTTTATACGAGGAACAGGAGCATCTATGGGCTTGGTTACCTACTGTCTATTATCTCTGCTACTGTTGTTTAGGATCTGCTGTCTATGATTGGGGAAAACCAACCAGGGGTGCACACAGTCAAATCCTAAGGCTATCATCTATGGGTTTGGGTACCTGTGTGTGTGTGTGTGTGTGTGTGTTTGTGTATGTCCTGGAACCAATCCCCTGAGGATATCAAGGGATGACTATACTTTTCTAATTCTTGCCACATACTGACCTTTGCCCATGAACAGAGTTTAACATTGACTGTAGTCACAGATTAAGCCCTGATTTTAGATGCAGACTAACCCTTGCCTTTGACCCTTTGCAAGCCCATTCTCCACCAGCCCTCTCATGTTTGAAGGGATGAGAGAGGGGATGTGGATGCTCTGTGCAGAATGTCCTCCTCCTCCATGACTGGAGACACAATCGAAAGCCTACATTCCCCTTGGTGGCCTCTGGGTGGAGCTGGGGAGGCCTTGGGAACATGGGTAATATATGAGAAAGGCTACCTTGGATTCCCACGAAAGGCTGATTAATGCACATCATGCTTTCCTCCATTCCCTGGGCACCATCTCCAGATCATTGCTTCTCTGATTAATTCCTCAAAACAAAGCACCGGGTACTTATGTGAAGATTGAATGGAAGACCCCAGAGGCAGTCCCCAGTGCTGGCTCCCCTGTGTGCTTGCTCTGTCTCAGCCTCTGAGGGGCTGGGAGGCTGATGCCCAGAACCTGCCCAGGGAGCAGATGTTGTTCAGCTTCCAGAACCATGGATTTGCTGGTTCTTTAGAGACCATTTCACACCAGATCCAAGTCAAGGGAGGGACCTTCTTACTTAGGAGTCACTGACACAGTGGGTTAAAATTTATCTGTAGGTGAAAGTGGTTCTCTTTTACCAACATACCACCACTGCCACCATGATCAGCTGGCCCTCACTACCTCCTTATCATCATTGTTGCTCTTCAGGGGCACTTTGGGGAATTCATTACCTGAATCATTCCATTTAACCTTTAAATCCCAGTGTTAAAGAAATATAATCAATAACTTGGTATATGTGAGTATCACTACCAACAGGAGATCACATCAATGAGTTCAGAATCAGAAAAGTGAATTCCTCAATAAGCTGCTAGGTTTCCCATTACTTGACCCTAAAGCACAGGCAATCCATATAATTTTCCCTGCTTTCTTGGCTTCAAGGAAATTCTAGAGTTTCTCTCAATTGCTTTCCTCCATAGAAAGGTTTTAGCATAACTGTCCCCTACACTTCTGCCATTATTTCTTGGTTTCCAACTAGTAAAAATTAATTCATTCATTCTGAAAATTCTTATTTTCATGATATTTGACTCTGCACTGGTATGAAAGCATGGGTATAAACAAACTGATAATACTGAGCATTATTCAAAAGCCAAGGTGTTGATTATGTTTTAGTTTAGTTCTTCTAGCACATGGATAATCCCTTCACAAACTCACCCTTCTATAGGTACTAACTATAAACTCTAGACAAAACATAAAAATTCTGAAGGTTCTGAGGAGTGAACAGAAGCAGGTAGATTTTGTAGGGTATTTGAAACTTAAAAGAAGGGCATGGCATGAAGTAAGCTTCCCATTTTTATGACTTTTAATCTGAGGGAAGTTGCAGTCATGCCAGCATGGAGCAGCCTCCTCTCTGGGGAGCAGAACAGAGGCCAGGCCCACTGCCTGGAGGCCAAGACAAGAGCTAAGGATTTCCTAGTAAGTACAGTGAGTGTCATGAAGTTTGTTTTGTTCTATTTTTTGGTATTGGGGATTGAACCCAGGGGTGCCCTACCACTGAGTCACATTCCCCATTCCCAGCCATTTTTTAAATCAATTTTTAAATTTTTTTCTCTTTAGTTATACATGACATTAGAATGTACTTTGATATATCATACATGGAGTATAACTTCCCATTTTTGAGGTTATTCATGATGTGGAATTACACTGGTTTTGTATTCTCTTATGAAAACAGGAAAGTTATGTCTGATTCATTCTACTGTCTTTCCCATTCTAATCCTTCCTCCATTGCCTGCAACTCTCCTCTGGCCAATCTGGTGAATCTCCACTCCTCCCTCTACCCCCACCCCCTACCTGTTGTGAGTCAGCATCTGTATATCAGAGAGAACATTTGGCCTTTGGATTTTTGGGATTGGCTTATTTCACTTAGCATGATATTCTCCAATTCCACCCATTTACCAGTAAATGCCATAATTTCATTCTTCTTTATGGCTGAGTAATATTCCATTGTGGATATGTAGCACATTTTCTTTATCCATTCATCTGTTGAAGGGCACCTAGATTGGTTCCATAATTTAGCTCTTGTGAATTGAGTTGCTATAAACATTGATGTAGTTTTGTTGCTATAGTATGCTGATTTTAAGTCCTTTGGTTATATGTTGAGGAGTGGGATAACTGGGTCAAATGGTGGTTCCATTCCAAGTTTTCTGAGGGATCTCCATACAGCTTTCCAGAGTGGTTGTACCAACTTTAAGTCCCACCAGCAATGTATGAATGTACCTTTTCACTCACATCCTCATCAACATTTATTGTTGCTTGAATTCTTGATATTTGTCACTCTGACTGGAGTGAGATGGAGTCTCAGTGTAGACAATTTGCATTTGTCTAATTGCTAGAGATGTTGAACACTTTTTCATATATTTGTTGATCAATTGAATATCTTCTTCTGTGAAGTGTCTGTTTAGTTCCTTAGCCCATTTATTGATTGGGTTATTTGGTTTTTTTGGTCTTAGGTTTTTTGAGTTCTTTATATGTCCTAGAGATTAATGCTTTATCTGAGATGCATGTGTAAAGATTTTCTCCCATTCTATTGGCTCTTTCTTCATATTCTTGATTATTTCCTTTGCAGTGAAGAAGCATTTTAGTTTGATATTGTCCCATTTATTGTTTCTTGATTTGCACCTTATGAATCTTGTTGAGGAATTCTCTTCCTAAGTCAACATGATGGTGATTTGGGTCTTCTAGTTGGCACAGGGTCTCTGGTCTAAGGCTTAGGTCCTTGATCCACTTTGAGTTGGCTTTTGTGCAGGGTGAGAGATAGGGAACTATTTTCATATTATTACATATGAATTTACAATTTCCCCAGCACCATTTGTTGGGGAGGTTATCTTTTCTCCAATATATGTTTATGGCACCTTTGTTTAGTATGAGATAACTGTACTAATGTGAGTTTGTCTTTGTGTCTTCGATTTTGTACCACTGTTCTTCATGTCTGTTTTGGTGCCAATACCATGTCATTTTGTTACTATTGCTCTGTAGCATAATTTAAGGCCTGGTATTGTAATGTCTCCTGCTTCACCCTTCTTGCTAAGAATTCCTTTGGCTTTTCTGAGTCTCTTATTTTTCCAAATGAATTTCACAACTTCTTTTTCTATTTCTATGAAGAATGTCATAGGAACTTTAATAGAAATTGCATTAAATTTGTATTGAGCTCTTGTTAGTATGACCATTTTGACAATATCAATTCTGTCTATCCAAGAACATGGGAGATCTTTCCATGTTCTAAGGTTTTCTTCAATTTATTTCTTTAGTGTTCTATAGTTTTCATTGCAGAGGTCTTTCACTTCTTTTGGATTGAGTCCAAAATATTCTATATTTTTGATGCTATTGTGAATGGGATAGCTCTCCTAATTCTATTTAAGCTGATTCATCACTGATGTATAGTAATGCAATTGATTTATGGGTGTTAATTTTATATCATGTTACTTTGCTAAATGCATTTATGAGTTCAAGAAATTTTCTGATGGAGTTTTTTGGGTCATCTGAATATAGAATCATGTCATCAGCAAATAGGAATAGTTTGAGTTCTTTTCCTATTTGTATCTTTTGAATTTCTTTCTTCTGTTTAATTGCTCTGACTAGAGTTTCCAGGACTATGTTGAATAGAGGTGGTGAAAGAGGGCATCCCTGTCTTGTTCAACAGTTTTTAGAGGTAGTGCTTTCAATTTTTTCTCCATTTAGAATGATGTTGGCCTTGGGTGTAGCATACATAGCTTTTACAATATTTAGGTATGCTCCTACTATCCCTAGTTTTTATAGTGTTTTGAACATTAAGGGGAGCTGTATTTTGTCAAATGCTTTTTCTGCATCTATTAAGATGATCATCTGATTCTTGTCTTTAAGTCTATTGATGTGATAAATTATGTTTGATTTCCCTATGTTGAACTAACCTTGTATCCATGGGATGAACCCCACTTGATCCTGGGGCACTATCTTTTAAATATGTTTTTGTATGCAATTTGCCAGAATTTTATTGAGAATTTTTGCATCTATGTTCATCAGGGATATTGGTCTGAAGTTTTCTTTCCTTGATGTGTCTTTGTCTGATTTTGGAATCAGGATGATACTAGCCTCATAGAATGAGTTTGGAAGGGTTCCCTCCTTTTCTATTTCATGGAATAATTTGAGGAGTAATAGTGTTAGTTCTTCTTTGAAGGTCTTGTCTTTTAGAACTCAGCTAAGAATCCATACGGTTCTGGGCTTTTCTTGGCTGGCAGGCTTTTGATGACTTCTTCTATTTCTTTGCTTGAAATTGATCTGTTTAAATTGTATGTCCTCCTGATTTAATTTGGGTGATCATATGTCTCTAGAAATTTGTTGATGTCTTTGAACTTTTCTATTTTATTACAGTATAAATTTTCAAAATGGTTTCTGATTATCCACTGTATTTCAGTAATGTCTGTTGGAATATTTTCCTTTGCATCATGAATTCAGTAATTTGAGTTTTCTCTCTCTCTCTTATTAGCTTGGCTAATGGTTTAATAATTGTATTTATTTTTCAAAGAATCAACTTTTTATTTTGTCAATTTTTTGGATTGTTTTCTTTGTTTCAATTTCATTTATTTCATCTTTGATTTTAATTATTTCCTGTCTTCTGCTTTTGTTGTTGATTCATTCTATGTTTTCTAGGACTTTGAGATGTAATGTTAGGTTATTTATTTGTTCACTTCTATTCTTTTAATGAATGATCTCAATGCATTGAACTTTCCTCTTAGCTCTGCTTTCATAGATTTTTATATGTCATAATGCTATTCTTATTTACCTCTAAATGTTTTTTAATTTCATCCTTGATTTCTTCTGTTATCCATTGGTTATTCAATGGATATCCATTGGTTATTTAATCTCCAGGTATCAGAGTAGCTTTTATTTTTATTTTATCATTCATTTCTAGTTTCATCCCATTATGATCTGATAGAATGCAAATTATCATCTCTATTTTTTGTATTTGTTAAGAGTTGCTTTATGGCATAACATACGGTCTCTTAGAGAAGGATCTGTGTGCTGATGAGAAGAAAGTACATTCAGTCATTGAGGGATGAAATAGTCCACATATGTCTGTTAAGTCTAACTTATGAGTTGTATTTTTTAGTTCTATAGTCCTTTATTTAGCTTGTTTGGAGGATCTATCCAGTGGGGATAGAGGTGTGTTTAAGACACCCAGTATTATTGTGTTGTAGTATATTTGATTCTTGAATTGAGAAGGGTTTGTTTGATGTATGTAGATGCTCCATTGTTTGGGGCATAAATATTTATGATTGTTATGTATCATTGATATATAATTCCCTCAAGCAGTATGAAATGTCCTTCTTTATCTGTTGGGTTTAACTTTGGCTTGAAGTCCACTTTATTTGATATGAGGATAGAAAACCCTGCTTGTTTATGAGATCCATGTGAATGATATATTTTTTCCCATCCTTTCACCTTCAGTCTGTGGATGTCTTTGCCTATGAGGTGAGTCTCTTGGAGACAGCGTATTGTTAGGTCTTATTTTTAAATCCAATCTGCCAGTCTATGTCTTTTGATTGATGAGTTCAGGCTATCTACTCTCAATGTTATTATTGAGAAATGATTTTTATTCCCTGTAATTTTGATTTATTTCTGGTTTTTACTTTGAGTTAGTTTCTCCTTTGATTGGCTATTCTTCTAGTGTAGTTCCTCCTTTAGGTTGTTTTCAATTTTATTTTTCATTTTTTCTTCATGAAATACTTTCTTGAGTATGTTTTGAAGTGCAGACTTTCTAGTTGTGAATTCTTTTAACTTTTGTCTATAATGAAAGGTTTTTATTTCATCATCAGTTCTAAAGCTTAATTTTGCTGGGTGTAGGATTCTCTGCTGGCCTCCATTTTCATTCAGAGCTTGGTCTGTATTATTCCAAGACCTCCTGGCTTTGAGGGTCTGGTTGAGAGATCAGCTGATTCTGGATTGATTTTTCTCTGAATGTTACTTGTTGTTTTTCTCCAGCAGGCTTTTAAACTTTATCCTTATTCTGTATGTTAGGCATTTTCATGATAATGTGTCTTGGTATATGTCTGTTGTAATTTTTTATATTTGGGGCCTTGTAAGCTTCCAGTGTTTGATTTTTCATTTCATCCTTTAAGTTTGGGAAATTTTCTGATATTATTTTATTGAAAAAGATTGTGCTTTTCTTGGATTGTATCTCTGAGACTTCATCTATTCCAATAAATCCTAAATTTGATGTTTTCAGGTTATCCCATATTTCTTGGAAGTTCTGTTCATGGTCTCCTAACATCTTTTCCCCATCATCAACTTTGTTATCAATATTATGAATTTTGTCTTCATTGCCTGAAACTCTGTCTTCCAAGTGATCTAGTCTGTTGGTGATGCTTTCCATTGAATTTTTAATTTGGTTTATTGATTCCTTCATTTTGAGGATATCTGCTTGATTTTTTTTTTCTGAATCTCTATCTCTTTATTGAAGTGATGTTTCATTTCCTGTACTTTCTCTCTGATTTCACTTCTTACACCATCCTTTACATCACAGGTCAGTTTAATCATGTACATTCTCAACTTCCTTCCTGACATTTTTTCCACTGTGGTGTTGATGGAGTCTGTTTTTGGAGTATCTTGGTCTCTTTGGGGCAATTTGATTCTTTGTTTTTTTTTTAAATGTTGTTTGTGTGTCTACCCATCTAACAGTATGGATCTGCGGCAGTCGAATTTCTATCCTGTGGACTTAGAGTGTCCCTGAAGGTTTCCAGCACCTCACCATTTAGGGGGAGACAAATAATAACACCAATAAATGTAAACAATATACAGCATTGCAGCAAATATTTCCTGCTATGATGTCTACAATGTTAATTGTCACAATGAACAGAAATGAAATAAATGATCAGTTGTTGCCTACAATAAATCAGTAAATTTGCAAAAGGGCATAAAATTTCCAATGGTGGTCAGGGAGAGAAAAGAAATGATAAAGCACGTTGATTATGATGGAGGAGGAGAGAAGATAGATGTAAAAAATTAAAGGAAGAGTGCAAGAGAGAACAATAGAGATTGGCTGTTAGTGGAAGAAAAGTCAAAGAGAATCAAGGGAAATATAGGTGAGAGAAAAATACATATAAAGAAAATCTTTAAAAAAATAAAAATAAAAAGAATACAAAACAAAACTGAAATATACTAATCAAACTTCCTAGTCCTCAAAAACCTGATCCATGAAAAGTAGCTGGCTTCAAAAATGTTAGAAATGAGAAAAAGATCCAAATATGAGCATGTATAAATTATGGTCACAAATAAACAGAGAAAAAAAAAAGGAATTGGACTAGTGTAATCAAGTGACTGGAGATCATTAAAGTGGAGCCCAGTCCCTGCATTTCTTGATTTAGAGCTGAATGCGGGGAAACTTTGCTACTGACATCATGATAATAGGACATTGGGACTATCTGTGGTCATTATTTCCAATTTTAATTCGCAAAGACTTGCATACTAAAAGGGAATAGACTAAACAAAAGAAAGAAAGTAAAATAAACAATGGGGGGATCCAAGATGGTAGACTAGAGGGAGGCTGCATTCCTTGTCCCTCCATAACTCAGGATTCGAACAGAGGAAAATATATTTCTCCATGAAGCAGTCTTTACCCCTCATTGATCCCCTGCTGTTTGCCACATCTGTCTACCTCAATCACCCACACTCTACCAGCGTAGCGACTACATCTGAGTGCAGATTGCTCACTGACCACCACCTATCATCCCTCACTCGCCTGTTTGCCTGCCTCTGGCCTGCCCATCGCCTGCCTTTCACCTACCCATCACCCACCAACTGAGGTTCATCTGCCCATCGACCGACAGTGGCCTGCAGAGCCTGCAGACCGTCAGTGGATCGCCAGCTGCCTGCTGTTGCCTGGGGGTTCACCGACACAGTACACGCAGGTTTGGTTACACGTGGCTGCTGCCATTTTGGGAAAAAAAAGCCAGGAGCTGCAGGACTGCCAGCCTGACTGCCAGCACCCTGCCTCCAGGGGCCCAGCCTGACTGACTGCACCCCACACAGACTCGGTGCACAGGCCCTGCACTGCATCTCCCCATTTGCCAACATGATTGGAAGCCAGTGCAGCCATCTTGGATTATCCACAAAGGGGAATCTGTCATTAGGTGGGTAAATCCCATCCTGAGACACCCCCTGGAGACTGGAAGCCCATTGTCAGGTACCTCTCATGCCTCAGGCTGCTAAACACTGGGAGATTTGAATAGTATGTGACTGCTATAGTGTAGATTTTTTTTCTGCTTTGTGAAAGCTTTTGAATTTTTATTTCTTTGCTTTTCTTGCTCTCTACTTTCCTTTTGTTTACCACGTTCCTCAAGGGCTTTCCTCACCTTTCTCATGCTAACAACCAACTTCTTTGACTACACTTCACGCTTCCTAAGATCTAGAACTTCTTCATGCTCTTTTCTTACACGGATAACAGTTACAGCCTACACCCCTCCCCACCCTCTTTGTCCTCCATTAGAAACTGTAGTTCTCATTGCAAATCTGTTTTTTATACTGTAGATAATAATTGAACTCATCCTCGCTGTTTATTATGAAAATATTGTAACAATTTTGTAACAAAAAGGCTACTGTATCAATAGTCTTCAGAGGGGCTATTTGGTTTACAGCTGCATGCTGTCTGTACTGGGTGTTGCTAATATTGACCCCCCCCCCCTTAAAGAAGAGGTTTCAGAAAACTATAGGGTC
>JAJEJO010053102.1:0-66587 GCA_020662805.1 Glaucomys volans | reverse complement strand
GGCCAACGGTAAAATGGAAAGTTCGAGAAAGGAGAGGAAAGACCACGGAGGAGGAGAAAGACAAACAGCCCGGGGTCGGGAGTGCAGGCACAGCAAGGTGGCTTGGCCACCCTCTCCAGGTCCCTGGAGGAAACTGCCCTGAGTTACTACCACTCTGTGTCTCCCACGGGTCTGAGTCACACGATCGCGTGACTTTAAGAAAAACACACTGTATGTTGGGGAGTAGTTTATGTTCACAGCAAAATTGAGCAAAGGACACCCCCACACGCCTCCAGCGCCCACACACGCAGCCTGGCATGGCTCACACTCCTCCCCACATAGCCACCGCTTAGTGACCATGGATGGACCCAAGCTGACACACCAATGTCACCTAAGCCGCAGTTCACAGGAGGTCGCTCTCGGAGCTGCACGTTCTGTGGGCTCTGAACAATGTGGAGGGGCACGTATCCCCCACCACAGTGCCATGCAGGATCGACCCTGTCCGAAAAGCCCCTGGCTCCACCTGGACACCCCTCCCGCCCTCATCCTGGCAACCCCAGCCTTCACTGTGGTTGAAACTGCCTTTCCAGAGTCGCCCATCGGGAGACGGGCAGGATGCAGCTCCTCCACGGGGACAGTACCTGTATGTTTTCATGGTTTGAGAGCTCCCGTCTTCTGGGAGCTGAATAATACTTCATTGTCTGAAGTCCCTCGGTTTGTTTATCCACTCGCCTACTGAAGGACGTCTTGGCGCTTCCAAGCTTTGGAACCACGAATAAATCTGCCACAAACGCCCAGGACACAGTGGACAGGAGGTTCCAGGGTTGCAGGAGAGTGTGGTGGCTCGGGCCTTCTTTTTCATTCAGGACACCGCAGGGACCCTTGTCCAGACCCGACCAAGGTCTAGACTCTGCCATTGCTTTCAGTTGGAGGTAGGTACAAATCATGGCGATGCTCCTAACCAAGGGACAGTGACAGAGAGGGAGGAGAAGGCTGTCTCTGTTTCTGGAGCCTCGTCCTGCTCAGGCTCGGAACCTGGGACCTAACTGTCCCCGTCATCATCTCAGCCTGAGCAGCTGCAAATGCATTCCGAGTTCCAGGTGGCCAGCCAAGACACACGGTCGGGAATCTACCGGCTGACCCTGCATCAGACAGCACAGATGCTCGCCTTGAAGCCCCAGCACTGATGGAGCGCCCGGCCCTGGGGAGGGCTGGCAAGCACGGCCAGGCGATCGGGATCTAAAAATCACCTTTACCAGCATCACAGCTTGCTCCTTTCCGTATTTTTCTCTTCATAGTATAGATACTTATAAAAATAAATCATTCACCCTTAAAAATATGATAGCAATATAAACCGTGGCCTGGATGTGGCTCACTCTAAACGTCCTGCTCCACATTCTACTCTCAGGTTCTCTCTCACGCATCTTGTAGCACATGTTCCATCACGTGGCACACAGACGGGCACATCGGGACACGTGAGGAGCACCTTTGAACGTGGAGGGCGTGGTTATAGACAGGATGTGCCCTCCTGAGGACGTGGCCTTTCATCATGGAATTGCAAACTTCCCATCTTACTGATTTAGCTCTAAAAGTGTGCACACACACACACACACACACACACGCACACACACACGCACATACATACACACACGCACACATATATATGAGGAACACAAAGTGAGAGGCCAGCTCCTCCCTGGAGCTGCACCAGCGCACCTTACTTTAAATCTCTGACTTACACAGAGGCTCTATCATCTGCCCACAGCCAGGGAAAAAGGACCCGTGTGATCTGCTATTCTCCTGTGTGGACTTGTGGCTCTCAGTGTCCTCTCGGTCCCTTGTAATGACTGCAAGTCTCCTAAGCAGCTTTTAACCTACAGAGGGAACCTAGGGGCTGGTACGCAATGGCAGGGGGGGAGAGAATGTGCGGATGAGCGGATGCTCACTTGGAAGCCTGGGCAGTGGGAGTTCCCACGGTCAATCCCACGCTGCCACGGGGTTTTCAACACACGGCCTTCGTGTGGGTCAAGAGCCTTGGCTGCGGTCAGCAGTCATGATGAATCTGAGAGGGCCGGGAAAACAGGCTCTGATGCTAAAAAGCCAAGAAAACAGAGCCCAGAGGACAGCACCACGGGGCCACAGAGCTGTCCCAGCAGCAAGGACTGCTGCTGCAAGGACCTTCAGGGGAGGCACCTGACAGAGGCCATCCAGCCCGGGAGGACCAGACCCCTTGGCCATGTGCTGGCTCAAATCTCCTGTCTTGCTGCAGTGCACCTGCACCTGAGGGAGCTCCTGACTCCCCAAGGTCTCAGGAAGTGTCTCCACGGCAGAATGTCAGAGCCTCCCTGTCACCGGAACCCTGGCCTCCACAGTCTTTGGAAACACCCTTCACCCTGAGTTTCCCCTGTGTGTACAGAAGGAAGCTGGGTGGGTGCTGGCTGAGCCGCCCACAGTCCTCTGCAGGCTTCCTTGAGCGTGGTTTAGGGTGAGCCTGGTAAGGAAGACCTAACCGGGCAGCCGAGGTCGGCACCAGCAGGCACGGGAACCCAATGGCAGCCGCAGAGCTCAGCCCTGCCACAGACGCCGAGTGACGTGGGAAAGGAGCCAAACCCCCACTGTCTGAGATGATGTGGATCAGCTCAGTGACAGAGGGACCTGGCAATCATCTGATGACGACACTGTTTGATATGGGCCAATGGACAGCTGGACAAGATGGACACCTGACCACACCGAAGTCCCCTACCATCCTCCAGCCCTAGTACAGACACCACAGCAAGGACCAGACAGGGAAGCTACTTCTGGGAAAAGATGAGGGAACTCAGAACTGAGTAACAAAAGATACCAATTCTCTGCCACTTGAGTAGAAAGCAGAGAATAAGGAAGAGAAGCAAAATTAAACTTGGGGTGCTATATACTGCCTGCCTTACAGGCCGTGCATGTCACCTGACTCAAGCACCCTCTGCAATAGAGCCTGCTCTGGACAGAAACCTCAGGAACACAACCTTACTCCAAGATGCCTCTGTCCACCCGAGGTGGCCTCTGGGTCTGCTGGGGCATCTGTGACGTTCTTCCACGCTGGTGACTTTCCTTGCCTGTCTCAGATGCAGAGGAAGGAAGGGGGCTCTCACCCCCGGGTCTCCATTATAGCTTGGAGTCTGACGTTTTGGGCAGTCACCCTGCCGTTAGGGGTCCCCAAGATCACCCTGCTCAACAACCTGCCAGAATTCCCTGGACTCATCAAAGTCATCATACCACCAGCACAGGTTATTAGGGAAAGGACACAGATTAAAATCAGCAACGGGAAAAGGTGCACAGGGAGGGTCCAGGGGAGACCAGATGTGGAAGTGCCAGGTGTCTTTCCCAAGGGTGTCTCCCAGAGAGAGCTTACTGCTTCCAGTAGAGGTATGTGTGTGTCCAATTGTGCAGAGGACAGCCAACCTGGGAAGCTGACCTGAAGCATGATGTTCACAGTTTTATTGGGGTTCTGTGGTCATGGTGACCACCTGCATGGTCACTTGGCACTCATAATCATGCCAGCCACCTGCCTGTGACTTGGTATTCCATAGTCATGCTGACCACCTGCATGGTGACTTGGTATCCTGTAGTCATAGTGACCACCTGCATGGTGACTTGGCATCCATGGTCATGGTGATCACCTGCATGGTGACTTGGCATCCTGTAGTCATAGTGACCACCTGCATGGTGACTTGGCATCCTGTAGTCATGGTGACCACCTGCATGGTGACTTGGCATCCATGGTCATGGTGATCACCTACATGGTGACTTGGCATGCTGTAGTCATGGTGACCACTTGCAAGGTGACTTGGCATGCTGTAGTCATGGTGACCACCAGCATGGTGATTTAGTGTCTTGTAGTCATGGTAACTACCCACATGGTGATTTGGAGTGCTATAGCCATGTTGACTCCCTGCATAGCTGAGGCCAGTCTCCAGCTCCTCCAGCAATGGAGTGGACATAAATCACATTGTCAGCAGGGACGACTGGCATGACCCAGGTCCCCAGGCAAACAGACACTATTACTAGGCAGGTCATTCCCAGGGCTCAGAGGTTACCTTTCAGGAGCCAGGGCCAAAGGGCCAAAATGTCCTTCTCTTTGTGTGAGGCTCATCCTTTCCTCTGTCCAAGTACTCCTCAAACAGAAGTCTGACTTCTGCATGAATGAGTGACCAGAGACCATCCCCAACATAACTGAGATACTTAACCCTGCACATCCTTTCCCACGTTTGTGAGCACCTGCAGACTGCCCAGATCCCCACCACAGCTCCGAAGATGTCAAGGTTGCTTCTGAGTTTCTCATGGCAAGAATCCAGCTTCAGTGCACCCATCCACTTACCCTTTCCAAGGCCAGAATGGCCACTGCTCAAGTGCACGGCAGCAGATAATGACACCAGCCCCCAGCAAATGTGCTGACAGTGGCGAGGAGGAGCTGGCAGATGCACGCTGTTTGTGCTGGAGTCTGTGAAATATTGATTGCTGTGGGGAAAACAGAGAGCATGTCGCAAGAAGAAGAGAATAATCACCCACGACTCCCTGGCTTTTAAACTAAAATCACTGTGAAGGCACAGTGAAGTATGTTCCAAGGAGTTATAATTCAGCCCTTCACCCTGAAGCAGGAGAAATAAGAACGCTGATGTTTATGCACTCGCCATGCACTGCCTTTTCAATTAACAGAGCGGAGGAGCTTGCGAAGACTACGAAAATACCAGATCTCTCCAGAGCCTGGGTGCCACACCCAGCTGTGGAGACGGCCTGTCCCAGCTCATCTCAATTCTGCCCAGGCCCAGAGTCGCTTTCCTCTGCTGAGATGCAGCACGGAGGTGACAGATGAACTGTCACCAGAACGGTAAGAAAGCTGCTCATAAGACAGGTCTCACACAACCAAAGCCACATTGACAGATTACTGATATTGCTAATGAGATCAGCTTGGTGGCTAGCCGGAAATGAATCGATTTTCCTTTGAAACTTGTAAAGATTTCCCTTTTCTTCCACTTTGTTTCTTAAAAAGAAAAAAAAAAGTATGCTGAGTTTACAGATAAGACTATGCACCCCAAGAAGGGTGGGTTGCTTCTATAAACGGATACACCCAGAGACCCCCTTGCTGAAACAGACTGTGGACCCCATCACCAGATGCTGAGATTTGGTGAGTCCAGATTAGACCCCCAAATTGTTCCTAAATTCCCAGGGATGCAAATCCTGGTGGCTCGGGAGCCATCCTTGGTGAACTGCTGGGTAGAGACTCCCCAATCTCTACCTAGAAGGAGCACCTCAGTCTTCCCAGGGCATGGGCTGGAGGAAGAAGGGCGGAGAGGCAGAGGAAGAGCAACTGGCCCTGCCCGAGAGCCTCAGGGAGGACACATCCCATCCCCTCTCCCTCTGCGGTGGCTCTTGGATGCCTTCTGAGGAGGTGAAGAAGCTGGCAGGGAGATGATGCTCAGGGCAGTCAACCATGGTGGCCTAGGGTCCTCAGCAGAACACATGGGAAGGGGCTGGCGCTCCCCAGCCACCATGCTGGACCGTGGAGACGGCTCCCGTCAAGGGTCTGCCACCTGATACTGTTGTTTGTGCCCTGGCCACAGGTCACACTGGAGGGGTGTCTGAGGCTTCCTCACCTGGTCCCCAGGTTGGGACCCTTTGCCAGCAGTCTGCTGTCCCCTCCTCCAGCTCTCTGCTGCCCTAGAAGCTGTGGGAACAGGGACATGCTCCTGCTAGGACTGGGAGCTGAGGCAAGGTCCCCAGGGCACACTTTCAGGGGGGCCTGTCCCTCTATCTGCTCTGGAGAGGTCCTCGGGGTGAGGACAGCTGGTGAGGACATGGCGACCCCTTTCCTTCAGGAGGGGGAGTCACGAGGGGGAGCCAGTGTGCTGCCCCCTGGCACAGTGCCATCCTGCCCTGGGCTCTGTACCCCAGTCTCCTCCCGCCTTCCAGCTCCTTCTCCAACACAGCCCCTCCTGCTCTCCTCTCTCAGCACCACCCAGTCCCAGAGCCCCTCAGGGCAGCTCAGAAACCTGAGCCTCTCTTTCTAGAAGTCTGTCTCCTAGGGAGGCAGGGCTGCGAGGAGCATGCTTCTATCCCACCCACTGAACCAGGGCAGAGGGCCCAGGGCCTCGGTCCACAGAAGCGTGTCCACACTTATGAGCAAGCCCGTAAGTAATCAATGATGTTAACAGAGAAAAACGATCCGAAGGCTGTGCTGTTCTCCCATAAGTGAATTACAAACTTGTTCCAAGGATGTATTAGGAGGTAAACAGCACATAATCGCAGGATCTACAGGGCAATTAGGTTAAGTGCTGACGAAAGTGCATTCGCCCGACACCACCGAACATGCTGGCGGAGAGGATGGAGCCCTGGTCCAGCCACTCCCGGGAGGGCCGCACTGACCCTCAGTCCCCAGCCCCATGTCTCGGCTGCACCTAGGATTCCCCCAGATCCACAGCAGACTTCAAATTAGGCTGGTTTAACAACCCCTGAGGCTTCCTTATTTTTCCTAGCTCTCACCATGTGTTAGAGATGGTGCAAAGTCGATTATAGGTGCTTTTCTAACCCTTCCAAGGTCCTGTGAGAGGGACACTTCTACTATCCAGACTTCACCCTAGGAAGAAGGCAGAGAGAGGCCACCAGTCCCCAAGGCCACACAGCTGGTGGAGGTTTCTGGGTGGTGGATGCCTCTGCCCACAGGGGGCAGCCTGGGTCTGCCTGTCCAAAGCCTCCGTCGCCTTGGATCTGGCTTCTGGAAGGTCCTCCTTTTCTGTCGTCCCCCTTCTCAGTACCTGAGATGGCTGTGGAGGACCTGAGTGGGTACCCAGCATCCCCAGCCTGCTCCTCTCTCACTTTCAGTAACTTGCCCAACATAAAATGCCAACGTTCTGCTATTCAACCTCACCCCAGAGCTACGAGCAGGCTGGGTGCCTGTCCCACGTTATTTCAGGGTCTGTTTAACCAGCTGTCACCCCTGTGGGACAGTCTTTGCCAGCATCCCTTATCAGGGATACTGCACCTGACTCTCAGCTCTGCGTCACTGGGTGGTTTAGGGTTTGCGTTGGCAGCACCTGAACTCTGCTCCCCGTTCAGGGATCAGTCTGGGGAATTTGAGCTGAGTGCTGTAAGAATAACCACATTCCCCACTGGGCACTGGCCGACAGGGCTGATGAGGGTTCAGGAAGCACCCACCAGCCATTCACTTAGGGACCTGCTCCATCCCTGTGCCAACCGAGGGTCACAGGGAACACATGCACCCGAGAGGGGCCGGGGAGACAGGATGCGGAGCACACCTGTGCCTAGGCACCTGGGACCAGAACCTAGTCACCTGACTCCACCTACCTTACCAAGGAGGTGGAAGTGGAGGGGAAGTAAGCAGGTGGGGGCAGGGGGCCACAGCTGACTCCACACACCTGGGAAGTCAAGAGTCAGCGGCAGAACCCAGGAGCCGTGGCTCCAGAACCCAAACCCTAGAGTGCTAAGTCAGCCAGGAGCGCTCAGTGGCCAATAGCAGACACTGGCCACGGTCGCCTACCCAGGGAGGGATGTGCTTCTCCCCCATGAGCAAAGGTCCTGGAGCAAGCTCTTCCTGAGCTGGTCTGACAGCTCCTAACTTCAGACCTTGCCTGGAAAGAAGCTGGGGGAGTGGATGAGCGCTCAGCAGAGACCCCAGCTAACCACGCAGGGTTCAGAGGAAGGAGGTCATGGACTGGCTGGTACCGGATGGGGCAGGGACCACTCTGCCCCCTCCTAGTTCAAACAGGGTGGGTCCCGAGCCTGAGTTTCCCTAAAACACCTTTGCCATTGTGAAGGATTATACAAGACTCTGCTGGAAAGGAGCGGAACAGAATCCAGCCCTCAAACTCAAATGCCTCAACGCCTTCAGAGTCTGAAGAGGTGGAAGGAGTAGAAAAACCAGACTGTGTGGGGAGGTGGCTCAGAACTGGAATCCACACTCGTGAGCTTCACTAAACGCGGGGGCTGCTCATACCCATGAGCAAGTCGTACCCATGCCAACCCAGGAATTCCAGGTATGCTGGGATGGAAAACGCTGTTGGAAATGAGGCCGTTATGTGACATGCCCTGATTTTCAACAGCTGCTGATTTTTTATGTCTAGACCCATCTTTGTTCTGAGAACCTTGAAGACTAGACCAGCCCCATAGAGTTTGTTTCGCTTGGAATCAGAAGCACGTCCACTTCAAGGTTACGGATGCGACGGAAGTCCACTGTGCTTGCTCCCTCAGTGCTGTGTAAAGGCTTATCATGTGACAACACCACAGCCACCTGAGCCTGGACCTCCTGTCCACTGTCACACAGCAGCCACACACAGAGCAGAGGAATGTGGATTCCGTCCAGGAGCAGAACCTGGATTATTTCAGTTTAGGGAAGGCTGAGGGTCCTGGGGGCTTGGTCATCAGGCATCTGAACCACCCATCATACAGAGGATGGTGTGGTGCTCGCTCCAGAGGACAGGGGTCCTCCCCTGCAGCCCAGGCTATGGACACAGGCTCAGGTGGCACCTCCCTCCCCTGCCTGTACCCCCGCCACCTGTCTGTTCAGATTGCTCCAGTAGAGCACTGTAGACCAGTGGCTTGGTCCACTTCTCAGTGCTGGAGGCTGGAAGTCCAAGATCAAGGCACCAGCAGACTCAGTGTTTGAAACAGAATAAAATACAGTAAGGAGAGGCTTTGTCCTGGTTCATAGGGGAGCTTCTCCCCAGGTCCCTGGGTGGGGGATGAAGCAGAGGAGCTCCTTCACACCAGAACACTGAGCCCATTCATGGACCCCACTCATGACCTACTCACCTCCCGGAGGCCCCCACCTCCTGATACCCTCACCTTGGATAAGAACACACAAACCTGCAGGCCACAGAGGAAGGGGATGTGGCTTCGGAAGCTGATTGGCTTTATTTGCAATATCAAGCCTAGTACTTTCTCACGCCTCCCAGCCCTGCGTCCTTGGGCTAGTCAGTTCCCTGAGCCTCACTTTCCCAGTGTGCAAACTGGGGAGAGGTACAGCTACCCTTCACTGTCCCTCTGCGGGCGGGAGACAACGTGGGACCCCTGCTGAGTGAGACCGCAGGCCCTGGGACCCCAGGAACATGGGCTGGCAGGCAGGTCTCTCCCAAGCTCTCCAGGCTGCGTGCTCGCTGTTCATCCCAAGCCCTACGCTGCTGAGGTCCTGCTATTTTTCAATGAAGTCTAAAATAATTTTAAAATTATTAAAACCAAGACAAATCAAATAACAATGTGAACAAGTGCCATCTCAGACGGCAACCCCAGGTCCCCTCCTGGAAAACGTGGAGAAGCTCTGGTTTCCCGCCCTCTGCTCGGCACCAGCTCTGGGCAGGCAGCAGCCCCCAGCCCAGCGCTCCCTGTCCTTTCCTGTAACCAGCCAGACAGGAAATATTTTTGCTTTGCCTGCTACATGATCTCTTGCAAGTCTTCAATTCTGCTCAGGCTGACCTTCAGGCACCCTCTCAACAGTGAGTCCCGAATTCCTTTAAGAGTTCACATCCTTCTGATAATGAAAGGCGCCATGGATTTAAACTATCTTGAACACACCCATACGCTTCGATTTGCATACGTGCATCCCGGACAGAATGTGCCTGCCTCCTTGTGAATTTGGTTCAGGAGCAGGATGTCTTACAAGGGACAAGTCCCACCTGCTGGGGTTTGTCTAAGGTCCCTGCACCTCACCTGAGTCCTACCCCTTACCTGTGGCACTGACCCCTCACCTAGTACAGATCTCCACAGGAACCCCCCCCCCAAAAAAAAAATCTGTGCATTTGATTATTACCTGATTAAATAGAAAGACTGCCGGGTCCCCCAGTCTAGACAATTTCCACGGATCCCCGCTCCGTGGTGCTCAAGTGTCCGGCAATCCACCAGCTCCCCCGCCACCCTCTGATTGTCCACCTTCAGTCAAACCACCTTCATTTAAACTCAATTGGCTTTTAAAAGTAAAAGTGTCTCTGCAATGTGTAAAAAAGTAAAGGTGTCGTCTGCTCAACTAAATGCTTACAATGTCCCCATTACAGAATCCTGTTTTTGGTGTTTTAAACATAAAGATCCGCTGACATTTGGCTAAAGGTCTCAATCAGTGGTGCTAATGGAACTCATTTAACAGGTTTCTTTGAGGCAAGCTGAGTTTCAGTAATTATTTTCCTCTGAATTTAAGCACCACATGGAATTATTTAAGGGACATTTTATTTTAAAATTGAGAATATTATCCTTGCAGAATAGCAGCGACCAGGCCTCATGAGGAGAGCTCTAGAAGGCACCCAGGCTCACTTGCATCAGATCTCTGGACCCCAAGAACAGCCCAAGCCACCCATGTGGGCCGTGCGTGGGTCCAAACCACACAAATCCAGGTCTGCTTTTGTCCCCAAACCTGCTCAGCCTACCAAGGCAAGCCGCCTGATGTTACCGCCAGATCCTTAGGGTCATCTTCCCTTCTGCTGATCCTGAACCCACAGCTCAGTCTGCGAGGCTCACCACCAGCCGCCTGTACTGCCTCCCCTGTGGCCACCCATCTAGCACTGTCCCTGCTCTGGCTGGGGTCTGTGCTGCCCTCACTGCCCTCTGTCCCTGCTCTTGCCCATTCCAGTGCCCCCAGCCAGAGACATCCTTGAACAATGTCAGGCCACAGCATGTCCGATGCATGCCCACAGGGGCTTCCAAGTCACCCCAGTGAGGATCCGTGGACCTCCTGTGGCCCTTTGGCCCTCCCCCTTGTCCCGACCGCTTGCCCCTCGATTCTACTCCAGCCCTTCCAGGTGCACCCAGCGCCCTGGGCCCTGCAGGCCTTGCCACAGCTTCCCCTGCCACAGTGTCCCCCCAGGCCTCTGCTGCCCTCCTGAGCTACTCCCCACAGGGGCTCTCCTGCCCCCACAGGGACAGGTGTCTGTCCCAACTTGCCGCCCACCCTCCCATCCTCCGCCTGTGCTTCCCCCCAGGTGCTCAGAACCCTGGGCTTCCTGCATCCTCTCTCCACCGAATGCATGCACTGGGGCAGGGACGTAGTCATGTTGTAGCCCCACTGGCCATCAGCAGTGACCAGGTGATGTGCAGTGGCCACTAGCGGCCCACTTTCATTGCCCTGGGGATTGGTTCGGATTTGGGCACGCAGCCCAGGCAAGGGTGTAAGGACTCCATCTCGGCAGCTGGGATGAACCTCGGGATGAGGGCAAATAGAAGACAAGGGGGAGGTGGGCGTCTTCCTGGCCACAGGCAGGACTCTGTGCTCCTCCTCAGTGGAAGGAAAGAGAGCAGAGAGGGGAGGGAGGAGAGAGGGGGGCTGTTTCCTGACTTCACCCCGAGTTTTCTACAACATTTTTATGTCATGGTGTTCTCTCTCTGGCTGGATTCTTGGCTTCTTAAAAGACACAAAATTGGGCTGGGGATCTAGCTCAGTTGGTAGAGTGCTTGCCTCGCACACGCAAGGCCCTGGGTTCAATCCCCAGCACCACAAAAAAGCAAAACAACAGCAACAATAAAAAAAAGGAAACTAAAAGGCACGAAACTCACAATACCAATAAGTGAACGCCTCCCTCGTGTCCCTTCTCCTTCATTGCTTGAACAATGACGGCGTCCCAGAGCACGCTGCACCCTAGCCGACCACGTCTGGGAGGGCAAGGTGGCCACCGCCACTCCCTAACCACTGCAGTGCTGGGGTGAATGTCCTCCCTCCTGCCTTTTAGGTTCCAGGACAAAGTCTCTGTTTCGTGAAGAATGGGGTCAGGGGCTGAGGGACCTGGTAGGAAAAAACTCGAACAACTGGAAAAATTAAGAAGAGTCGATGAAAAACCTGTTCATAAAGATGTGGGCGAGAGTAAGAGGCCAGTGTGAGATGTGAATCGTGGCGGGGCAGCTCTGTGGAGCCCAGCACGACCTAGGGAGACAGCTTAGCCAGAGCCCAGCAAGACCAGCCGGGCAGGATCCCTGCCCGCAAGGCTTCCAGGGAGGACACACCCACGGCCAGGCCCCTGACAGTCAAGGAGGCAGGCAGGAAAGCACCCACACGCACCTCCCTTCTGCCCCGTGCTGCCTGTAACCCAGATCCCCGCAGCAAGCCCGCCCGTCCATGCGCACCACCGAGGGCAGCCTGCAGGGCATGGGGCACAGGGAAAGAGAGGTGGGGGACAAACGGGCAGCACAGTATGGCAGCGTTCCTGGGGACACCAAGTGCCTGACAAGGACAGCTTAGAGGAGGAAAAGTTGATCTGGGTTCATGGTTTCAGAGGCTCTGTCCATCCTTGACCAACTGCAAGGCTCTGGCCTGAGATGAGGCAGAAGGACATCATGGCAGAAGGACACGGGAGAAGAAGCCCCCTCAGCTCATGGCAGCCAGGAAGCAGAGAGGAAGAGGAGCCAGGAGAAAACATAACCCCCAAGGCCACACCCCAGTGATCTACTTTCTCCAGTCCCATTCCACCTGTCCAGTTATCACCCAGTAATCCACTCAGATCACTCATCCAGCAAGTGGATTAATCCACTGATGAGGCTGCAGCCCTCACAATCTCATCATTTCGCCCCTGTACATCGCCGCACTGCCTAATGCAGGGGCTTTTCTGAGGATGGCTCGTGTCCAGCTATAGCACACAGGAAGCCACAGGACACCTCAGAGATGCCCTCTAGCTGGGTGGTCCCACTGCTCCACACCCTGACAGTGGGACTTGCTGCCACACCACCCTTGTGGCTCTTGCTGGTGTGAACAGAGGACCTCCTGATTGCAGCCTGATGGGCCGGATGCTGTCTCGGGTCCCTGCCTTCTGTTCATGCTCCGACTGCCCTCGCTGTGTCCACCCTTCCACTGCCCACTCACACCCTGTGCCCATTTGTTTCCTGCATTTGCACTTTTCCCAGGGGTCTTGGGTCATTTCGCTGTCTTGGTTCTCCTTGGCCTTCTGAGGTCATCAGCTCATGGTGCAGGGACCCACATTGTTTTAGAGTTCCAAGAAAAAGGCAGAATACGACTTCCGCAATCAAGTGGCATCATCCTCCCGACCTGCTTCCCTCCTTCCACCCTCGGTCCCTCACTCATCAACTTCTAAGGAGCCTGAGGACCGAGGCAAAGGCTGCCCGGCCTGAGCTGTGTCTCCGGCACCCACAGTGGCCGGGGCCCCCTGTCTGGGAGCAGCTCGATCACTGCGACAGCCTGGGCCCACCCTTGTGGATTCTGCAGATTGCTTCAGCACAGGGACCCGCAAGGCAATTGCCGGGTCTCCAACGTCCAGGTGGACGCCATCCGTAAGGCCTTAGAGAGACTCAACCATCCCGGGATGTGTCAGAGCCAGCCCTGC
The DNA here is from genome assembly GCA_020662805.1 of Glaucomys volans. Classification (NCBI taxonomy): domain Eukaryota; kingdom Metazoa; phylum Chordata; class Mammalia; order Rodentia; family Sciuridae; genus Glaucomys; species Glaucomys volans. The sequence continues at coordinate 53,307 of JAJEJO010053102.1, read as the reverse complement.
TCAGGAGCTGCGTGATTTAGAGGCAGGATTTATTTGCTTCAGCGCAATTAGTTCCTTTCCACCCACGGGATCTTTTCATCCCTCAACCCGTGTGGCTGCATTTAAATAGCGCCCACTCCGGGGCGGCGTTCGAAGCCTCTGTCTGGGGTGCTTAGGCTGATTGCTGTTGTGGAGAATTTCATAAATAATTCTGTCTGACTTTAAGCAACTGAACTTGAAGATCTCCTCCTCCAATTAAGGCCGGGAAGTCTAGCCCGTCATGCGGCGGTTACGAGCCCAGCGGATGATGGCTGTTTTCCCGTTGTTTCCCCAGAACACGGTTCCTAATGGAATTTTAATCAGTGGTAAACTGAACACAAGAAAGCTCCATGGTCTATTAGTTTTAAAGCACGCTGGTTAAAGACGGCTAAGCGGGCTGCAGCCTGCTCCATGTGGGGGCCTTGCTGGGCCCAGGGCTTTGTGGCCAGAGACGCAGGAGGCAGATTCTCCAAACTGCGGTGCTCTGCTTTGCTTTGGTCCTTGAGGTGCTCAATACCCCAAGGAACATAACCAAACCATGCCAAATTATCCCATAGTTTATGAATACAATGCTTAAGCCAAGTTGCAGATGATTCTGGAAGAAAACACGACTGGTGCATGCATGGGTCTGCTGGCACGCTCCTCCCGGAGACCTTCCCTGCTTTGAAGAGCAAGCTTTGGTGCAGCCAAATGTCGGGCTTTTCTTTTGGTTTTGTTTTTCTAACTCATAATGATTTTTGTTAGGGAACAAGATTCATTAGGCTTCCGCTAAGGCTCAGCCTCCTGGTGCCAATCTGCGGTGGAGCCAGGAGAGCAGCATTAGCTAAGACGGAATTCACTCTAACGCCCCACTTGTTTGCACTCAGAACCAAGCTGTTAACCACAGCACAGAAGCCACGACAATGGAGAACTGGGTCAGGCAGCAGCGTGACGGAGGTGAGGGGTTCGAGCAGGGAAGGAGAAGTGGGCGATCTTACCGCAGCGGCTGAGCCACCACCCCCTCCAGACTGGACAAGAAGAGCAGGGAAGGTGCTGCTCGCTGGCCCTGAGGCCCACCCAGAGCACAGCAGAGCCTGGTCCCCAGCCAGGGGAGTGGGAAAGCTCATCTTGCATGACGATAAAAGTGATTAACATCAGACAAAGGTGGCATTTTCCCTGATGAAGAGGCGTGACTGGGTATGGCTGACCACCTTCTACAGCTCCGCCATGGTTTTCCACTATGATTCCTCGGCTTGACTCATCCCAGTGGAAATAATGTGGTAAATGAGATAAGATACAGACAAAGGTCATAGGTGCTGACCAAGGAGTGACCACCAAGGTGAGTGTGTCCACGAGAACTGTGGGAAGATGGTGACTCTGGAGCAGCCCCTGCAGCAGGGGCAGGAAGTCGCTCAGAAGGCTCTAACTGTGCCGACTCTGCCGAGTCCTGCACTGGGATTCCGGGAGCACAGATCCAAGGCAGGGCCAGCCATGCTGCAGCCCCGCCTGTCCACCTGGAGGACACAGCCTCCAGCCTCGCTCCACTCCACCTGTGTGTGCAGCGCTGAGTGCCTGCTGTGTGCGGGGCGGTGCTGGACTGTGGGGATTCAGCAGGGAACGGGGGACGTGGGGTCCCACCTGGAAGCGGGCAGTGGGCAGGAGGCATGCAAGCTCAGGGCTTGGAAAGTTTTGCATGGACAAGCACCAAAGGGGACACTCAGTGGCCACAGCTCCTGTTCTCGCCTCCTGATGCTTCCAGAAAAAGCCACAGTCGCTTTCCCTGATGGGTGCAGCATGGAGGTCCTGCTCCTGCCATGTCCTCTCCTGGCCCTTCTCCCTCCCTCTGTCTCTCCTCTTTCCCTTTCATCTCTCCCTCTGGCTCTCCCTCAGCTGCCGGTGTCTCTCTCTCTCTCTGTCTCTGCTCCTATCTCTCTCCATCTCTTTCTCCATGTCCTCCTCAGTCTCTTCCCTCTTCTCCATCCACTTCAGCCGCACCAGCCTTCAGTTCCTCCAGCCTCATGGTGCTCTCCCCGTGGGCTGCCTTCTCCCCATTCAGATCACGTCCACAGCATCCCTCCACAGGAAGTGTCTCGCCCAGCCCGTCATCACCCCTCAGTGGCCCTCACCAGAAGTAGAATTCATGCTTATTCCTAGATTTCTCTTCACCACATCTGCGCTGGTCACTGCAGTGCAGAGCTGAAAGCCACTCTCCACAGAGGGACCACTGCTGAGTCCTGCAAAGCTCGGCCTGGGTGCGTCCCCGGGAGATGGCCTCTGACCCAGAGGACACCTTCCTGAGCCCTCTCAGCTCTTCTCTGCCCGGCATGCCCCCAAAGGAGTTGGGACACCTGTGACCCTCCCCACCACTTGTCTCTCTGCCGCCTCTCACTAGAGCTGGAGACTCAGGAAATGCAAGAGGAAGAAAATAATCACACAATTGTGCTCAAAAATCCCCTGCTGGCCAGTCAGCTCAGCGGGCAAGACTCCTCCAACCTGCAAGCGGACAAATCGGTCAATAGGGCTGCCACTGGGGAGGCACTGCTGGAATTTGGTTGGCACCGCATGGCGATCGGGTTGTGCTGAGGACCTGCTCTGTATGAAAATGTAGGTCAGCAAACGCGGCGGCGGCGTTGTGTGGTGGAGCGTGCACCTGGGAAAGCTCCACCCGTCTTGGGGATGGAGCTGGTTTCTCCCTGGATTTCCAGAGTGTGAGAAGGAGCTGGGTGAGGCAGGAGTGCCCACGTGTATTTTCTGGGCTGCTGGTTAGATCGTCTCTGCGTGGTGGTGTGTTTGGACTCCTGGCCCAGGAGAGCTTGCCCACAGGTGGCCTCTGCAATGCAGACCCTCCAGATGTCCCGTGGGCCTGGGGGCCCGGCTCTCCCCCATTGTCCTGCTGCAGGGATGGGTGCTGCCCAGGTTTAATCCAAAAGTGTTCCACTTGGGAACGCAGATTCCACAGGGCGGGGGGGTGTGAGAAAAACCAACAGATGGGAACAGGGCTCGCACTGAGTTCAGGACAGCTGGACCCAAGGAAGGGGGAGTGAAACCACAGCAGGCGGGTGGGCACCTCGCCACCAGCCGGGCTCAGAACATCAGGATGACTAAGAAAAAGGGGTGCTTGCATTCCAAGACAGAAACACCAGGGGGCCTGGGCTTGACCACCTCCTAAAGAAGTGAGCCTCCTGGGGACGATTGAAGAAGGAAGACTCTGGAACTCCAAAGGAGAGCAAAGGGAGCCAGGACCAGGGAGCCTCGCCCAGCCACAAAAGCTGTTGTTCCGAGCTTTGTGACTGTGACTGATAGCAGCTGGTGTTTCCTGAATGTCCCTGAGTTGCTAGGTAACATGAGAAGTCCACTGGGTGAGCCTCGGGATGACCCCTGGGGTGGAACGGGGTTGTTATCATCACCGTTCCCATTGTCCAGAGGAGAAGAGCAGTGGAGAAGAGTAGGCTGCAGAGGCGTTGGTGGCTCTTCCACAGCCTCACCTTGGAAGGAAGACAGGCCAGGATCCGACCGAGCTGCCTGGCAGCCGCCATGCACCTCCTCCAAATGCCTGGAGCTCCTGGGTGCAGCCTCGAGGCCTCTGCACACACCACACGTGGAGGTTGCTGACCGGGCCTACGCTACGCAGCTGTCAGTGGTAAGGGCTGAGCCAGCCCCAAACCAAGGACCAGGAAGGATCCCAGGATGCTCCCACCCCCACGGAGAGATGGACCAGGCACAGCTTCAGAAGCAAGTCACACATCAGCAAAGCTAGGGTGAGAATTACTGGGGGTGGGGGGCACACATCCCAAACATCCAAACCGGCGGATCCCTTTTCTCAGCTACTTGGGAAAGCAGAGTGTTCTCTGGGGTGGGGATCGGGGTGGGAGAACAGAAGGTGATGGATGATCTCGGGTGAGTGGCTGGCAATCTCGTAGCTGGGGAAGGGTCATTTGCAGGCAGAATGAGATGTCAGGTTCTGAAGCCTTGCCTCCCAGCCAGGTGAAGGCGTCACTGGGCAGCTCAGTTGCTCCCCTCATCCTGACTGATACCCAGAGGGGTGCATAATGGCATCCTCAAGAAGAATCCCTTGTTTTTGTTTTCTGGGTTTTTTTACTTGGCTTTCACTTGTTGAAAAAAAATTTTTTGCAAAGGGACAAATTATAATTGTATATATTTTGGGGTACGAACCAATGAAATGATCTATGAATACAAGGTGCATAATCAAATCAAGTTAATTAGCATATCGCCTCAATTATTTTTATGGTGAGAACATTTGAAATTTACTGTCTTTTGAGATGTATAATACACAGTTATTAACTGTTGGTTGCAATACTGTTCAGAATAGATAAATGTCCATCAACAAAAATACGGTATATATACCCCACAGAATACTATTCAGCCTTTAAAAAGAAGAGAATTCGATCATATTTGACACCAATGGAAATGAAGAAGGGCTTTACCTGAAGTGCAATGAGCCAAGCACTGGAAAGCTCACACCCTTGTTCCCACTTCTATGTGACATCTAAAAAATTTAGAACATGAAGATGAAAGGTGGAAAAAGGATGGACAATTCCGTGTAACCATGACTGCAAAGTTCCACAGATCCTCCAGGCTGTGCCCAAGAACCCCATTCCCTCAGACGGCTCACTCCCACCTGCACTCACAGAGCAACCACTCCGAGCGGCGAGAGAGGAAGACGTGGGAAGACGATCACAGAGACCTCGGGACAGCAGCAGGACACTCCCAGCACAGGACACCGCGTGACTGCAGGGCGGCTGGGCTTGGTGCCTACTCGTTAAGGGCATCAGAGGGCCTGAACATCACAATGGGGAATGAAATTTAGCCCCTGGGCGATGCCTAGGTACAAACTGAAAAGCTGGCGTGTTTGTGCTTAATTGGACTCCGTTAAAGTCTTGCCCTGAGGGCCAAAGATGGCAAGGGAACCCAGAATGATCCCCACTTGCTTGGCTGTGACGGCAGGTGCAGAATTTTATCTTCTCCTGAATGTCTTCAGGTGGTAAAATCAAGGGGGACATTACCCGGGTTCTGGTGAGATCCGCCCTCAGTCCCACATCCACTTACGATCCACGATCCTGCTTCTCCCTCTTCCTGCAGGACTGGCCCCACCTCCCATGCTCAGCCCTGGAGACCAGGCGATCAGCATCCAGCTGCACCTGGTTTTCCAGTCCTCTTCCTCCTGGGGAGTGTTGGTGGCCCTGGGTCACTGCCCTATAGACAGGAGTCTCCACTGCACACACTTGTGCAGTGTTGGTGGCCCTAGGTCACTGCCCTATAGACAGGAGTCTCCACTGCACACACTTTGCCAGGGACCCTCTGCTTCTTCCTCCGCTTCAGCTGGAGGGACCCTGCCAGCACATCCAGGATGTCCCAAGACTTCTGCCACCAGCAGGACTTCTGCCTCTGCTGTCCCTGCCCGCAACCTCCCCTCCTGCAGCAGGGACCCTGGCCGCCTTGCTGATGGCGGGTGCCCCTTCTGTGTCTTAGCCACACGGACACCTTTTCTCTTTCACGTTCCACATTCTCCTCACCCTGACCTCCCCCTGCAAATTGCCCTCTAGACTTCACAAGCTCATTTTGGGACACGGTCATGTCTGCATGACAGCCAAGCAAGTAGGGAACTGGGCTTATAATGGTATTTTTCTGCATTCGACACAACCAAGGTTTTAATTCCAACGAAGCCATCCTCTTTTCTCCAAACGACACGCAGACGGCATTTTACCACGTCACAAAGAAAAACTGTGTACCAGGAGGTGACCGTCACTCTGTGGACGGTGGCTGCCTCTCCCTGTGTTTTCCGGGTTTCATGACTCTTATGCATTATGGATAAACCATCCTGGACTGGTGAAAAAACAGTCAAGTCTGAAGTTTGCAAAAGTGATACAGTTTGCAATTCTTGCAAAGAACTTTTATCTATTTAAATCCTGGAAACAGTATAAACCCTCTGATCCCACTTTGGTCCAAATTAGGTAAATATTGAAGACGGGCAGGGAGAGCTGATCTGAAAATCACCTGGCGAATGCCCAGGCAGGAAGAAAGCTTGTTATGGCTTTAATATTTGTCACCTGGGAACGGTAGGCCCAGAAGTAGAATTTTATTGCTCACAACTCAGAGCCCCCTCCCAGGCACAGCAGGGGCGGACTCTGCCAGCGTGTTCCCTCGCCTGCATTCACACCCCGCATTGACACCCTTGGAAGTCAAGGGCCCCCAGACTGGGTCCCAAGCCTTCCCCAGTTGGAGTCATTTGATCAGCTCTTTGGGAATTTAAGTACATCCAAATGATCTCTGCACCTGGTGCGATTGTGATGGAGGGCAGGAGGGCCCCATGAGCAGGGTGCTGGGTGCTGCCAGGCCGAGTCCGGCCTCCTGTGGCTGGAGACTTGGACCCTGCAGCGCTTCCGCTGCCTGGACGCAGCCTTTCCCTAACTCCCACAACAGATCTGCGGGATCGGGACTGCAATTCGCCCATTTTAAAGACAAGGGGGAGTAACGTCCCTCAGGGGCGACAAGTCCCTGGGACCCAAGCCCAGACTGAGGTTCAAACTCTGCAGCACCCTTCCTGACCTGGTGGCCCCAGCAAGGCTCATGGTCTTCGCCCCTCCCCTCAGACCTGCTGCCATGCTTGGGCAAAAGCCTTCACCGTCAACCGTTGGCCGCTTCTCATTTGCAAAATTCGAGGTCAAAGACATTAGCAGGAGCCAGGAAGCCAGTGCTCTTCTTTACACACGGACCTGAAGCAACACCCAGCACTGAGAATTTCTGTAGAACTTCTCTGTCATGGAAGGCGCTCTGGAAGAGGTCTCCAGCGGGGACTGGAAGAGAGTTCCTATTACTGTTCCTAGAAACGTTCAAGGGACAGGATGGAGCCGAAGGAGCCCCTGGAGCCACACACCCTTCCTCCTGCTGTTCATTTTGCCCTTGCGTCCTCTGGACTTCAGAACGGGGGAGAGCCCTGTGTGGGACCCTCCGCTGAACAAGCTGCATTTGGGACTGAAGGTGGGTTCTCACTGACCCTGCTGATGCGCCCCACGGTCTCAGCTATTCCGAGTCTGACGCATCATTTGGGTTTAAGGGCAATTTCCCCTATAACCACAGAGGTGTAAAAACAACCTTGAAGCCCCGGAAGCCCAGTCTCACTGCCTAGCAGCTGATGGAATCACCTTGAGCTTTGTCCCCATGGATTGGAAGGCATCGGGGTAAGAAGGGTCTGCTCTAGGTTCTGCCCCACTCCCTGGACGAGTCTATTCATAAATGGGAAGAGCTGCACGTGGAAATTTAGAATTACGTTTCCTGTTACATCGCCAAACATTTGTTACAAAACGATTTTTTTTTTTTTCTGGACCCTCTGAAGGCGCATGGAGAAAGGAAGGAGGGGATTCTTGGATACTGTGGTTTCTCTTTACACAATGTCCTCAGCTGGGCAGGAAGCAGCCCAGCACAGGGGTGATGTGCGTGAACCAGGCTCCCCCTAGGTCTAGTGTGATACGCACTCGCTGCAATTAGGAATCTAAGTGGTAATTAGCATGGAAGGTGTCCTGGGTGCGTCCCCACCTAGAGTGCAACCCCGGGCACATGAGACCCAGCAGAGACTGGCAAGGACCTGGAAGGCTGGCACTTGCAAGTTGCAAACACATACCCCGGGGGTGGAGTGCCGGAGAGAGCTCCCGTCCAATCAGTACGACAGAAAGTCAGGGGACAGACTCCAGCCTGGGCTGGCAGGTCCCGATTCTTTGAGAAAGGTTTTTCGTTTGACAGAGATTAAATCAGGACACGTGTCTTGAAATCACTTTTCCATAAGGACATAGCCAGGGTGTCCCGCTGGACTCCGGGCTGTCGATGGCCACCACTGTGGGCCTCCTGTTTCCTTTCTTCCTTTCTTTTCTTTCTTTCTTTTGAGCTGGGAACTGAGCCCAGGGCCTGAGCATGCTGGTTGCACGCTGCATCACTGAGGAGGCCTGGCCCGTCTCGCTTCTGCATGCTGCTCCGTCCAGCTCATTGTCCCCCACCCCAGCCTGCATTGGCACCCAGGGTGCTCAGTGGACCTGTCCTGCACAGCTCACACCACGCACAGCTTTCACACTGTGAGTCGGACCTGGTGTCTCCCTTCCCAAGACCCCCAGGGGCTTCCAGCAGCATCCAGATGAGACCCCCCAGGATGCTCTCCAGGAGAACCTGGGTCCAGAAGTCAGGTCTGAGCCTCCCTCAACTCTGAGTGACTCTCCTTCCCTACTTTTGGAACAATAGAAGACCATGTTAAGAATTGAGGCGAGTGGATCAGACAGCTGGAGTGCCAATTTGCATTTGTAAAGTATTTGTAAAAGAGAAACCTGCAAGTACCACACGCCAGATGCCCGAGAGCCACACGCTACCACCTGTCGCCACAGGTTCCTCTGCGTGAAACAGGAGCCGTGGGGCACGGCAGGCAGAGCAGAATTCCCAAAGCAGGCGGGTCCAGGGTGCGGCACCCCTTCCTTTCCAATGACCTGCTACTGCCACACCCCTCCTCCCTCCACCCTCCTGGAGACAAAGCTCCCTACCACCCACCCCATGTCCCTGGGTGACTCTTCATTATTCAGAGGGCAGCTCCCCGTCACCGCCTCCCGACCACATGGTCCTTCCATGGTGACCCTGGGTGTCACAGTGAGCTGCTGTGGAAAGAACATGGGAGCTGCAGGAGGCTGTCAGTCACCCTTGGCTTGGGGACCAGCAGGGAACTGGGGAGGTGACTACCTCCACTTCAGTCAGCCTGCACCTGGCCCCAGAGCCACATGCATGTCCTAAGGGAGCCACTGTGGAAGAGCGTCGGAGACCCTGCTCCCGCTGATGACACCAAACCTCAGTGCTCCCGACCTCCACACCCACGGCTCCAGCACTGGCTCGTCCTCTCCACCGCCAGAGGCCCAGCTCCCGAGGGCGGCTCCCTGTCCGGGGACTCACCTCTGAATCTCTGGCCCAGAGTCTGCCCGTGCCAGCTCCCCTGCACGCTGGATGAGCCGCGGACGCTGCAAGCAGCGGGAGGATGGCATCTGAGGCGACCAGGAGATGCCGAGTGTCACCCAGGCCATGCCCTGCACTTCCTGTGACCTCCAGCGAGCCTGCCTCCCAGAGGCCCACACAGGAAGCTGCCCCAGTTCCACTGGCTCAGACTGGATCCGTCCAGACAACCCAGACCTGGGGACGGTGCTCATCCCTCTGTCCAGCACCTGCTTTGCCGGGGCCGAGTGACATGAGGCCACGTAACTCCCCGCAAGCTGTCACAGAGCCTCAAGAGCAGGGGGTGCTGATCCCCGCTCCAGAGCCACCCCCCCGCCCCCGACCCCAGGTGAGCTGGGCGGCTGGGAAGACGCTTCCCTCTTACAACAGCCAGGCCCGCGGCGGTGCGTCTTAAGGACATGATTCTATTTTCAGATTCTAACAGTGCAAATGTCTCCCAGCGGCTCATTTTGTGACTGACTGAGCTGTGTTATGTCATGAGAATTCGGCTCCGTCCTCCTTGAACCAGGTAGGAAACACACGCACAGGGAGGCTGGCACGGCCAGCAGGCGGAGGGCCACCGGCAGGGGGGCGGCTGTGCCTTTCCAGGGATTGATTGATTCACAGGCAGGTCTGGATAGGAGGGCTCCGTGCCTGAGAGCGAGAGTGAGTTAATATACAGGAGAGGTTTGATCCCGGTCTTTGAACAGCTGCAAGAACAAAATGCATTCCTTTGCCTCTTCTAACAAAACAGAATCCCCCAGACTCCTATTTCTGTGGCTGCTGAAAATCAACTCATCAGCCCCCCAGCAAGACATGGTAAAGGCCGGTGTTGGAGGTGACAGTCCAGGGAGCAGAAGGCTCTGGAAGCCCACGCAGCCCCCGGGCAGAGCCAGGCAAGCACTCTCTTGCCATCTTCGCCCTCCTGCGTTTCCACAGTGACCGCTGTCCTTCCCGCTGGCTTCCTGGAACCACCCAGATTCAGGCCCCAGGCCTCTGGCTGATGCCTTTGAGCCGAGAGGCCCAGGACGAGGGCCAGAGCACGGCCCTCAGGGCTTCTCCTCTCCACCCACCATAAAAGGTGGGAACTGAATGAGGACAGTGTCTCCTAAATCTCGGATAGACAAGTAGACGCTCATGACGTTCGAGTCCACGTAGTTTGAAAGGAAACCTCCTGTCATCCCATAGAGTGACACTCTGTGACACCGTAAGGAAGGTCTTAGCCGGGCCATGGTAGGTTCTTAACCCCCGTCTTTGCTAAAGCCAGAAATCATCAAGAATCCAGGAAATGTTAAAAACAGACTGACAACGACCAAGAATTCCTCCAAGACGTAACCCACGAGACGAACAAGCAGCTTCAAAAGGCACCGCGGTCTCCCCGGGGGCTTGGATGTGATTTATCATCCGCTGCACCACCTAAGTCGCGCGACACCCCGCTCAGGCAGGGTTGGACAGGGTGGAGCCCCCTCCCCAATTCCAGGCCACCGGCCTCCTGCCTTTGTGAATCGAGCTGTGGGAGCACAGCCCACCCCCGCTTTGCTTATGTATTTTCTCTGCATGACAGCGGGTTGCTGGCCAGGGAGAAACTGCATGGCCCCCAGGGCCAAAAACACCATCTGTCCTGTCCAGAAAGCATTCGCTGGCCTGTGTGAGTGGACGCACCCAGTTTAGAGTCCCTCCCTCTTGAGACTCCCCTGCCCCTCGTCCACGTTCGCTCACGGCCCTCTTGGCCGAATTGCTTGTCCCGGCATCTTGCAGCCCTAACAGAGGAGCAGTTCTGTGAGGGCCACACAGTCCAGAGATGGAGTGACCGGGGTACCAGAGAGTGAGCACTCGGCACAGACACGGTGCCCACCTGAGGTGCACCTCGGCTGCTGTCCCCAGCGGGAATCACAGTGCCCACGTGCAGAGCCGTCATGACCACCGGGGCCTCTGACATCTAAGCCAGCAGGCCCGTCACTCCACACTCAAAGAGGATTCTGGGGATGAGACAACGAACGAACAAGCCGACCAGTGCATCCCAACTCACGCCGACTCCCCCTCCATTCCAGGCTTAGCAACCTTAGAAATGCCCGTAATTCTAATCCACATTGCAACGTTCTCTAGGGCTCCCTGCCCAGAGTGGCAGCCTGGAGGCTCAGGAGGCCACAGAGCACTTGGCACCTGGCTGGTCTTCGGGGGCATGCTGAGAATGCGGAGCAGACACTGGAGTTCAAAGACCTCACACGAAGAAACGAGAGTGTCCTCAGTATATTGAAGTGTCTCCGCCTGTTTGCTTTCATTCGCTGCTGTTTGTGGGTGTGACTCTCAGGAATGTGACTCTGCTTCCCTGCCCCAGAGATGACACGACATGCTTCTCGCTGTGTCTCTGAGTCTCCACAGCCCCGGGGGCTGTGGACCCACTTTGCAGAGGGGCACACTGAGCGTCCAGCGGGAGGAGGACTCTGTGGAGGGGATGTGGCACTCCGGGACGCCCGCTCCTCCCCTCCCCACTGCCCAGCATGCCTCTCCAGTCACCATGGCAGCGCTGCCTGGGTTATTGCAAAGTGGCTTCTTAGAGCTCGTCAAGGTAAGGGAGGTGCCAAGGCTGTGCAGTTAGATGTTTCAGGGACACAAAAGATGTACAGAGTGGCCCAGGGCAGCACGCCCACCCACCCCCTGCAGCCTCTCCTTCCCCCAGAGTGGCCGCAGTCCAACCTGGTGTTCACCATTCTGCTGTGTGTTACACAAATGCATGTGAACACGCGTGTGTATAGCATACACTTGTAAGTACATGTGTGTGCACATGCATGCATGTCACATATAAATACATCGCACTGTCATCACCATACACCTATTACAAAAACGGGCGTCCACTTCATATTAATTGCACACATACAGCACACCATGGTCTTCTGCGTTTGAAATCGCTACAGTGTCAGGACGTGATTTTTCTGCAGTTTGCTTTATTGGCTCTCTTTATCTGTCCTGTTTTGGGCAATTGCCCATTTGGATGTGGCCACTTCAGTTTATTTAACTCATGCATACTGCTCCACTGTATGCATACCAGCTTGCTTGTTGGTGATAATTCCCTGTTACAATCGGCGAAGGCTTGCGTCGCTGCCTCTGATTTCAGATGCAAGGCATCTTCTGGGCTGTGCATTTAGCAGAAGAATTGCTGGTTATGAAGGAAGCACGTCTTTTGCTTAGCTGGATATTGCCAAATTGCTGTCTGAAATGGTTACACGGATTTGCACTCCCACCCGCAGAGCATGAGCGTTCCCATTACCCCCCGCCCGTCAGGTGCTACCTTTTTGCCAATAGGATAAATGCAGGACCGTGTCTCGGGTTTTGAGTTTCCTTGATCACTGGAGACATTGAGCATCCTTTCATGTGTTTATTGGCTTCTTCCCCTGTGAATTGCGTGCCTATGTCCTGAGCTAATTTTTCTACTGTGTTTGTAGCTTTTTCTCATTGATTTGTAGAAGATCGTCTGCTCGCTGGGAGCTAAGTCCCCGCTGTTTCGGGCACTGCCTGCTTTCTGCTTCTTGTGTCATGTACGTGGCTGGTGGTGCTGCAGGAGGCACACCGCCTGTGATGGAGACGTACTTATTAGTCAATAATTGGATTCACCCTGGAGGATGTACCTCGTTATGGTCAGCTGGGATATCAGTCAATTTTATTTGCAACAAATTGCCAAGGTCATGCCTGGACATGACTATTTCATTAATACAGGATCTGGTTTCAATAACAATGCAGCTAGCAAATGGGAAACTCAAGCGGAGCGGATTCACTCAAGTACCATGGACAGTGGAGTCCTGCTTTATAAATAAATGCATGTGTCGGTAAATTAAAATCTAAAAATGAACATGGAACGCCAACCAAAGCGGGCAAGTGTCCCAAGTTGCACACAGTCCAGCCGAGGGTTCCAGGAGACGGGAGGAAACTGCTCACTGCAGACAGAAGTGATTCCAGGTGCTCCCAGTGGGATCCTCCATTGAACCTGCTCAGGAATTCCCCAAGGTCCTCTCACCTTCCCACGAGGAGACCGATATTCAGAGAGAAAGAGAAACCTCTGTAGGTTGCAGCATGTGTGACGGGGGCGGGATTCCCACCCACGCCTCTCCTTTCTCATGTGACGAGGTCTCGGGAGCAACATGCAAGGTGCTATGTTCCAACAACCAAGACAAACAAGGTGTCGTCACCAAACCGGCTTCCAAGTCCTTCCTGTCTCCTAGAGATCCATCTCCAGCTAGAGATGGAGAGAATGCACCATTAACTACAGAAAGCTTCCCCCGAGTGCCAAGCGGAGCAGGACACAGGTTCGCACCAGGAAGCACCAAAAATTTTAAAAAGCATAAAACGGGGTGGAAACCGTCTTCCTCATGTGATAGGGAACACTCTACCATCTGCAGAAAAGGATCATGATCATTGTGAGCGATTTTTCCTAATATCCAGGGAATGCTTGAATCTAAAAAAAAAAAAATTGGTTTCGTTTAAAGTCTTCTTAGATTTTCAGAATACGTCAGACACACATCAAGGTTTAGAAATATATATAGACAAGTAAAATAAAATGAGGCATAGACTGCATCTTAGTATGTCTGATGAGGTATGTACACATGAGCTTATGTGTATATATCTGCATATGTGAAATGAGTCCCCTACACCCAACAGGCAAATGCAATGAAATATAAACTGTTAAAAACCCAGTGGGAGCTCCCTGGCTTGTGTGCTCCCCAGGAGCCTCTTATGACCACCCGGAGGTATTTTCTACTCTGAGCTCTATAGACTTCTATACTGATATAATTACACTTTCAACAGTAAATTCGTATCTATTTGTTCACGTACGATTTTAAAGTTTTAAATATTATGAAGGATATCACATTATGGGCACCAACCTGGATTTTCATCTGCTTGTGATGCCAACCCAGCTGCAGTTTATTCTTTTTCTTTCTTTATTTTTTTTGCTGTTGAATAAACATCGAATGAACATTTCACTATTTATGTATTTTTTTTTTATCAGTATACAAGTTGTTTCCAACGTTTTACTATTTAAAAATGCTCTTTGGAATGGTCTAACATTTATCCTGTACTATATGAGCAAGAGCTTCCTCTGGAATAAGAAACCAGGGAAACCACCGGGTCTTTCGGCAAGTGCACCTTTGAATCTCCTGCTGGCTACCAGAGGGCTGTTAGGATGACCGCAGCATCCATCCTGGAAGATGGCGAGAGCCCTCCCTCCTTTCCTCCCTCATACCACGGCGGGTGTGTCCAGTGGGTGTGAAATGGCACCTTCGTGTGATCTAAATCTCAGTTTCCACACTTGACTCTATTCGCGTGTAAAGCTCGGCGTCCTTTCCCAGGGCTGCCCACGGCACAGGCTGCTGCTTCCGTGCGCTGCCGCCTGCCCACGCTCCTTGCCCGGGTGGGCTGTGCCTCCTATGCAGCATCCAAGGTTCCTGCTCCCTCACCTGCAGTTGTTAGAAGGCAGCCCATCCTGGCCCCCAGGGCTCTCAAACCACATTGCCATCTTCTCTGCACAGTTATTGAACACAGTCGCACCCCATGCATGTGACAGGCTTTGACAGTGACACTCCTCCGTTCCTCAGCCACAGGCAGTGGATGGAAGTCTGGGCAGTTACCATGCTCCCTTCTGGATGTGCCAGCATGTTCCTTATCGTCTTGAATACTTACCTGCCCACTCAGCCAGGAGACAGCCACCATGATGCAAAAAGCACAGCCCTGTTCACCTGATTCAGAAACAAGGTCCCTGTGGAACTGGGTCCTCTCTCCAGGTCTCAGGACCTCAGGGCAGGGGAGCTACATGAGAACAGTGTCCCTCTGTGGCCCTCGATTTATTTTATACCTCAACTCACTGAGGCAGCAAGAGGTCCTTCTGGCCTGTTTCCCTGCATTTCCCCTCTCCACCAGGTGGAGGCGGTGCACCAACTAGTCATGAGCAGAGACTGGGGGAAGTGCAAGTTCACATTCAGCAAAAGAGACACCAAAGCCCTGAGCTTTAAACCATGGCAAGCCAGAAAATGCAGAGTGGGAAGTTACAGGCCAGGGAAGAAGTGGTTTTCCTGGCATCACAACCACTCCAAGGTTAAACAACCCCAAGTGAACCAGGCCACTGAGGAGGATGGAAAAAGGGTCAGCACCTCATCTTCGAGAAGTGAGACCTGCAACAACAGAAATCTGCAGACCATCAAGATGCCCGTCTCCGCCATTCCCTGGGCACACAGGTCCACAGCGGAAGCTGGCAGGACTGCCAGCTCCAGGAAGGGGCCTCAGCAGGGCAACCGGCCTCCAGAAAACTGCAATACAACACCAGTCGTGGTCTCTGAATTCCAAAGGTCTGCATCTTCAAGGGTCACCTGGTGGAGTCCTAGCTGGTAGCCTCTGGTGGCGTATGAACATGGAGTCCATGGGAATGTCAATCAGTAACCCTGAGAACAAAGCAAGGGCACTGCTGCTCTAGGATCAGCCTTGAGGTTGCACGGGCCTCCTCAACAGTGTCTTGGAGCTGAGCGATGACCCCCCAGGGACAAGCTTCTTCTTTCCATCCAGCAGGAGCACCCATTGCTGCCAGGCTCTCTCCATAGAGAAGAGTGAACAGAACCTGCTCCTTATTTTCTGCAAAGCTGGGTAGGTGACTGTGGCCCCACTCTGTCCGAGAGCGTCTGTCGTGGGGCACCCATTCCTTCACCCATCCATGCAGCAGTTCTGCTTTGAGCAATGGTGGCAGGCAGGGAATTGGCCCCCAAGAGGTCCATTCCTGGGGACCTGTGAGCCTCTGTGACCTGGCAAAGGAGAACCAAGGCTGCAGATGGAGTTCAGGTCATTGATGACTCGATGTCACAAGGAGGTTGTCCTGTATTATCTGAGTGGGTCCCATGTGATCCTGAGGGGCTTTAAATGTGGGGAGGAAGCCCCAGTCAGTCAGAGGCAGGTGGAGAGGCCGCACTGTTGGGTTCTAATGAGAAAGGGCCACGGCCAGGAGGGCGGGTGCCCTAGAAGCTGGGAAGGTGAAGGGGTGGACCTTTCCTTAAAAATTCTGCAGCGTGCATGCTGCCCACACCCGACTTCACCAGTGGGATCTTGACCCCTGCAACTCTAAGATAAGAAGCCTGTGTGGCTTTGAGCCACCAACTGTGGCAGGTTGTCACAGCAGGCATGGGAGCTGACCCAAGTTCCACCAGCCCGGCGTGTGCTTGGACTGGGTAGTGAGGACCCCACACGTCTGTTCTGCCCACCACCCACGTCCCACCGAGTCTAGGAGGCAGGTGGCCAAGCAGCAAGCCAGGTTCCCAACTGCTCAGGGCGCAGAAGGAAGCGAGCCTGGTGTCAATTGGGGAATTAAAGAAGCAGAGCCTGGTAAGCAGATGGTCAGGGGCCTCTCTGGCCTGATCACATGGAAAGGAGGAGATGAGTTCCAGCTGAGTCACCACGTGTCAAGTCCTGACACTCGACGTGCCTGATGACCAGGAAGGAGGGACGGGAGTGGGTTTGGGCACTCCAGCGGAGCTGAGGGGGAGAGGCCGGCGGCCAGCATCTTACCAGGCCTATGCGGTCACTGACTCAGCCAGCCCTTTGTCTGAGCATGAAGCACTGGAACAGAGAAGAACCGCCAGAGTGTGGACGGTCAAGGAGGACACATCAGAAGAGGTCCTGTCCAGGGAAAAAGCCGCAAGGTCCCTGTGTTCATTCTGTGTCACTCCTTGTTCTTTGGAACTGACAGGGAGACACAGGGCCCAGGCCACCTGCACAAGGTAGTTCACCCCAGAAAGCCAGCAGCGGCCGTGCGCCCGACCAGGCCACTGACCAAGCGGCCGCTCCCTGGGCTCCTGTCTGCACTGTGTTCCCTCCCGCCCTGTCGTTTCATTATCGCTCCCCCGGAGCCTTTTTAAAAGTGACTGTTTTGTTCTAGAACAGTCTTGGGTTCACAGAAAAATGCCCACAGAGCACAGAAGGTGCCACTCTCCCCCTCTCGGGGCGCGGCTCCCGCACTCGCGTCCTGCAGATCAGCGCATCCCTTACTGCAGAGGACGCGACGCAGGCGCCCTATTAAAAACTGACGTCCGCCCGCCACTCAGGTCCCCGGTTTCCTCCAGTCTCTTTGCTGCTCCAGGGACCCACCCTGGGCCCCACATCACACTGGGTCCTCGTGTCCCGGGTGTCCCATGTCTGTGACCACATGCCCATGCCTTTGATGGTCCCAGCCGAGGACGTGGCCAAAGCCACCACTGCTGGGTGTGTCTAAGGTGCTGCTCGTGACTGTGCGTCTTTGGGGGGAGGGGAAGACCCTGGAGGCAAACTGACACCCCCACCCCCGTCACAGCCTGGGGTCTTGGGAGCCCCTTCAGGTGGCTCCTGGGGCTGGCAGGGCCAGCGCTGGCGTGTGCTGGGCACTTCCTTGGCTCCTGTCCCTGCAGCTCACTCCTGGGTCGGGAGCGTTTTCCTAATTGCGTTTCCTCCGAGCTCCCCTGGGCGTCTGTCTGTCCCTCAGCCCAGCTACGCTTCCGACAGGATTTGTTCCATGACTCTGGCGATGACTTCAGCCCCGCTGGGAGTGCGGATCTCCACGGTTTCTGCCAGAGGCCCCGAGACAGCCAGCACCTGGTGGTCACTGCAGGCTCCAGAGCCACCCTGCTGAGACCCACCCTTGCTGTGAGGCACCGTCTCCCAGGACCAGGGGACACACACCCAATTCCAGCCAACTCAGAATGCTCCTCTCTTTCTTTCTATTTTTCTTTTGTTCCCCCAGGAGCTGCTTGAGGACTGAGGACATGTGACACCCCACAGAGGTCCGAACGTCTCCCAGAGGTGGAGCAGTGCAGTGGAAAAGGAGTGACCCTGCAGAGTGGCCAGCCCACGGCACCTCTCTGCCCCAAACAGGATGCTTCCCTGTTCCTCGTCTTGGCTCCCCATGTCCTTCATCTGTCCCCAGACAGGAGGACTCTGGATGCTCAGCCTCCCTCAGGACACCAAGAGTGACCATGCCACCGTGGGCAGCGTAGTGTCCATGACTCTGTCCCCTGCAGCAGAGCCTCCCTGTGCTGCCGTCTGGAAAGCAGGGTCCTCTTCCCAGGGAAGGGGCTGGGAGCAGCCCTTCTGCGATCATGTGATAACCTGAAGTTCACGGGAGGAGACGGAAACCTGGGGCCACCTGCGTCCCAGGCCCCTCGGCTACAGAAGAGGAGCAGCCAGGGAGACGCAGTCTCAGTGACCAAGCATCTCTTCCAGTTGCCCTCAAGCCCACGGCCAGCATGAGAGCCACCACGTCGGTCCCCTTACCTCCAGCACCGTCTCACTTCCTGTTGGCAGAGGGTGGGCACCACTGTGGGTCACTGGAAAGACCAGCAGCCAGATTTCCCAAACTTACCTTAGGGAGAGGTTAGCTGGTGCCGGGGAAGGTGGGGCTTTGAGGACCCCAGCCCCGGGAGCCAGAACCTGTGGCAGAGGCAGGTGGTCACTAAATGGCCACACTCAAGGTGGGAGTATATGTTCCCAGGGGTGGACACATGTGACCACTGGGCCTCAGGACCCAGAGCTGCCGGCAGGGCAGGGACGCACACTTCCGGGCGCCTGGCTAACCCACACCAGGTGGCCACAGTGGGGGTCTGGCAGGTGTGATTTGACAGGGGCGGCCACGTGGACACAGAGCAGGTCCCCACCTGAGACTGGCCACTGCTCCTCTGCTCCAGATGGTCACTCCTGGGTGGAACTGGAGGAGCCCCGTGTTGACAAATAGCGGTCAGCCTGCCTCCTGAGCGGGAGCTGCGCTCCACGCCTCTTTTTCTTTTGCACGAATCCACTGTCTATCCAACCACCCGTGTGAGACAGGTGCGATGGTTACTGCCCTTTACCTGACAAGACCTGGGGCCAGAGAGGGTTGGCAGATCCCCTGACTTAACCAGCTCAGACACAGATCCAGGCGCCCTGTCCTTCTGGCCCAGGCTCTGCGTCCCCAGCACCCAAGGGAAACACGTCTGGAAGCAGCCCTGAAACCCTCAGGCAGGTGTCAAAACAAGTGCTGAAGGTCACTTGCCATTTCAGAGGTCCGCCTCCCCTTGAAGGGACAACATGGTCTGCAGGAAGAGATAGCAGATGCCACCGGCCGTCACCTTGCTTTCATTGAAAAGCACTGACACCTGGTCATGGTGAGCGATGTTCTGCAGGCAAACAGTGGTGGCAAAGGCAGGACACCTGTCCTCAGAGTCCTTACCAGGCACTGGCTGTGTGACATGGGTCACTGGGAAGCATGATGTGCTGAGCTTCTAGATTAACAGCACTAGTTTCTTAAAAGGTGGCCTGGCACCTGTGTGTGACTTCATGTGTCAGGTGCTGATTCAGAACATGGTCATGACGTGGCTGGTCCTCGCCAGCCCAGGGCTGGGCTCTGAGCTGCAGAGGAGAGCCACAGGGACCATGTGAGTAGAAGGTGTCCTGAGCAGCTTGGGACAGTCACTGCAATCACAGGCCACACGGAAACGCAATACCTGGTGGTGGTGAGTCTGGGAGGGTGGCCAGGTGGAGCGTGAGGAGCTGACCTGCAGAAAGGGACCCGCTCAGGAAAGAAGCACAGGCTGCAGTGACATCGGGGAGCAAGTCACTTAGGAGGAGGAAACGGCCTGGTGATCTAGGAGCCCCTCGGTCAGAAGTCACAGCTATTGAACCATTCACATTAACAAAACCTCAAGTCATGCAGAATGGCTTGGAATTTCCTCTTGGTTTCTCCCACAAAACTGCAACGAACCCCCTTGACCTCACGGGAATTCCTTCTTCCTCATCAGTACACATCTCAAGGCCCTGTCCCTGTCCCCCAAGCTCCTTCCTTAGCTCTGAGCCCTTGCATCTTTAAACAGTATCTCTGCAAACCAGGCGCTGGGTTTGGCACGGGCCTGTCCTCGAGGGACACCTTCCTCCTCTGCGTTTCCTCACCTAGACAACGCTGTTCAGAACGCAGGAACGGGCGGAAGGCACTGGCTGCCTGAAACCACCAACACCGAGTGTGGGCTGCACCCTTCGCTCCTCCAGCCCTCCAGACACTGCCCGCCATGTTCCACGAGCCAAGGACGCCAGGCTCTGAGGGCCAGGCGAGGGTGCGCACGGGTGGCTGTGCCAGGCCTGTCCGTGCACATGGACAGGAAGCACCAGGCTGACCCCTATCCCTCAGCGGCCCTCAGAGTTAACAAACAGAGAGAGCCGTGCCGCAGGCCTAATTTCCACAGACCGCAGGACACGTTTCGGAAATGGAAAAGGAAAGCATAATGGTTATTTGGCGTCTGCAAATGCGGTGCTTTGGCGACGAGCTACCCTATTAGTGCCTGCAGCCCCATTAGACAGGGGAATGCGCCTCCTCTTTAGCATACGGTCATCAAGGCCAAACGGCGGCGGACAGACAGACACTGAAGGGCGATTTGACGAATCTGACACTCTCAGACACTAGGCGAGAATGAACAGAACCTGCCTCCCGGCATCCTCTCCTAGGGCATCGCTCCTCCCGGCGCTGCATCTGACCAGTGCACCAGGGTCAGAGAATCAGGAATCAGAGCCGAATGCTCACTGTGTGTCCGCGTGCTCAGGCAGCAGCCCCATGGACAGAGGACCTCCCAAGGCCCCAGGACACCACTGGAACTGAGGACTGGGCTGAGCCATACCTGCACCATGTTTCTTCCTGTATGTACGTATGTATCTGTGATGAAGTTTTCCTTATAAACAGGCACAGCAAGAGATGGGCAGCAGTACCTAATAAGACAGGACAATTGTAACAACAACATTCTGCGATAAGGTCCCGTGCACGTGGCCTCTCCCTCCCTCCAAACACCTCACTAAGGGAAGCGCTTTCGGCTCCTCTTTGCTGAATTGGCTTGCACCCTGGGGCATCAATGAGGAAAGTAGGGTCACTGCGGCACAGGCTGTGGGACGGTGTGACTGTCCACCTGATGACAAGATGCTGGCGTGACCAACAGGTGGCTGTGTGTACAGGCTGGATTTGCTGGACAAAGTCACCTCCTGGGAGGGACAGAGCGAATCGGTACACAACGTGCAATTTAAAACCCGTGCACTGTTTGTTTCTGCGAGTTTTCGTTTCGTATTTTCAGACCCCGGCTGGCCACAGGTAAGAGGCTGCGGTCGGTGCAGGCTTAGCGCGCTGGAGCTGCACAGGCTGAGCTTCCCCTTGTTTAGGCCAGACCTCACTTGTCTATGCAAAGGCCGGCGTGGAGCCCACAGCAGCCAGGCAACCCCGGTAACCTAGGGAAGCCCTAGCTGACATTCCGGCCCCTTCCTTCTGAAAATATGCACCTTTTCGACTGATCAAGTAAGATCAGGGTCTGCAAACCAGGGCTGATGTCACGTGGCACCCTCAAGCAGTATAAAGTGTGGCTGGCCGGGCCTTCAGGGACACCACAAGACAGCAGCGTACGTGTGGTTAGAACCTAGGAAACAGGAGACTGAAAGGTGCTTGGGTCAGAAGCACCAGCTCAGGCACGGACCCCTGCAGGCGAGGTCACTGCGGGCAGCTGGCACCGAGCCGGCCGGGGCGTCCTGCAGGAGCGGCAGGCTGCACTAGCTACGGCTGTTGTTCCTCTGCTCCCTTAGAGAGGACGAGGACACAGCTAACTCTGGGCGTAAGTTCACCACCTAACAGTGCGTTTCTGCCACAGGTGACGGATGTCATGGCTCACCACGGGAGCCCTCTGCTCCCATTCCTGCTCCTCCCATGGAGCTCTTTACAAGGAGCAGCCAGGTCCCCGCACACCGCCTGCTACACAGCAAAGCTGAGGACCTGTGTGGGTGGAATCCACGACCTTGGCTTTGGGGCCAAGCTCCAGCCAGTTAACCTAACAGGACAGGTAGAGATAACCTGGCCTGCATCAGGCTGCAAGTAAGCGCCTGAACAGTGGCTTCATGGAACAACGGCTTACTTTTCTCATCAAAGAAATCCAGATGTAGATGAGTAGGTGCCTTCCCTGAGCAGACCCCTCTGAACCCCCCTCGGGCTCTTGCCTCCCACCCAGCTGCACAGGGAGCCTGGGATCACCAGCGGGGCACCAGGTCCTCAGTCCCATGCTCCCAGGGCTCCGGAGCCGCTCCACAGATGCCATTGGAGAGCGTGAAGCCAGGGTGCTGGCGAGATGGAGCAGAGCAAGAGGGGTTGGAGGTGGCATCCTGGCACGAGGAGGGAGGGCATAAACTCTTTCTGGTCTTTTAGTTACAAAAGCATTTTAATTTTCTACTTGAAATACTGACCTCTTTCATAGGCGGGGTAACAACACATCATTGTTGAACATGTGCAAAAAGTTTCAAGAACGCTTCTAGACTTTGCAATGAGACGATAAATCCCTTTTGGGTAGAGATCAGCTATTTCATCTTTTTCTAGCTATCACACACGTACATTATGTCACCTTTTCTAACGTACATGACCCGTATTTTATACACAGCTAAAGACACACAGTGGATACTCAGATACATTTTGATTTATTTATTGCTTAATAATTAGGAACTTAAAAGTGCTAGCATATTGTTGCTCATCTTAAGAAAACCTGCAAAACTAAACCTCACTGACTTTTTCCTTATTCGTAGTTGAGAACCACCCAGCTGGCAGGGAGGAGTCCCGAGGGACATTCGATCACTCTTTCTTCTGATGTGCAGTAAGGTACATGGCGACGCTCTCACAGTAGCCCTAAGAAGGAACACACCTGGCTTCTGTTGCAGGCATCCCTCCCAAGCAGCGCCTGCAGCCCCCTGGAAGTGGCACCAGACATCTCTGTTGAGCGCTGAGCCCAAGGGAGCCGTGCTCAGGGAACAATGGGGACGCACGTATTTACATTTGGCAGCAGTTTGCATGACATTTCTTCACCATTTGCAAAAGCTAAGGGAAAAAAATTCTGCATTTGGAAGCATTTATTAAAAACACCCTGGAACTATTTCTAAAGTTCCTTTGTTGGACTGAAGAGTCACCAAGAACGTCTCTTGGCAAGAGAGAAAAAGAGAGAGAGAGAGAAAACAAAGACACGGTAAATATTGATAGAATATATAAAAACATTGTTTCATAATATTCCTACCAAAGATAACAGGTAAAATTTCATAGCCAGAGCACAGAAGCCACGTGGGAGACTCATCGCAGATTTGGGGAGTTCACTGGTTTTGGGGGTGAAAAGCACCATAAGAGTTTTGGGCGCCTCCTGCTTTGTGGTCTGGCCCCTTTTCCTTCCAAAGGTGGCGAGGTGGTGGCATGAGTCCTCACCCTGGCAGGGACGGCTCCCCAGTGCTCTCAGAGCATGGGCTGCCTGCATCCTGAGAAGGAGTGTTGAACACGGTAAGGATGAGGGCTGAAGCAGGGACAGCCATGTGGGGAAGGCAGGGGTCCCCCTCAGTGCCCAGGGAAGCATGCTGGGGGTGGAACAGGACGTGAGGTGGGGTGAGGGCGCAGGGAGGGGAGGCCCTTAGGAAAAGGCACCCGCCAAGGGGACAGGTTGACCAAAAGGAGGTCTCAGTGCACGAGAAGGGGCTTTGGAAGCATGGTTGGTTCCCACATTTAGAAGGAATCGAAGTTCATCAGAGGAAGTCAGGTGAGAAAGCAGGTCACACAGAGCAACCTGGTGAAGGATGTGTCTTCTGCAGGTCCCAGACCTGAGGGAGACAGCCACACAGTGCACCAGACCCCTGGAAGAGGTGTCCACATACAGGGATGTGACACCAGGGCTCAGCCTCCCACGATGGAGTCCTGGTGCTCCAGAGCAGAATCTCCCCGTCCAGGACACAGCACACCACACGTGAGGTCACCGTGGGGGATGGAGGGTGAAGGTGGACTCCTCTGCCTGCCTTTGAGGGCCACACCTCCAGTCATGAGGATGGACGAGAGACCAGGCACAAGCCCACCTCATCCCTCCTCTCCCAGCCAGGCCTCCCATCTCCGTGGCCCTCGGCCTCTCTAGCCAGGAGACGGTGTCGGGCCAAGGGCTGCGGACGAAAGGGATGCATTTCCAGGACCCTAGCGACCTCGGAGTCACCCTCCCACTCTCGCTTCCTGCCTACTGGTTGGAGGGGAAGGACTTGGAGTCTTGCGGGATGGCAGAGGCTGGGTTGACCTAGGCCCCCTCGCCCATGGCCGGCTTCCTGGTAGCGCTGGACTCCGAGGTGCGTATATTAATACAGCTGGCTTTAGCTTCTCCGACTCTCAGAATCAGTAACCAGTTAACCTGAGCCTGTCTACCGAAGAGTCAGGAGCGGCCATGGGGCGAAGGTGGCTTCTTGCAACAGGTCAGATCAAGGGGAGGGGATGAGAGATGAGGTCCCAGCCCCGCATGGTTTTGTACAAGTAGACGGATCCACTTTCAGTGTTTCTTGAGTTCTGGTGGTTTTACAGCTGCCCACAAGGATGCAATCTGCGTGTGTACACATACGTATGGATGGATGGACGCATGCCAGTATTTTGGTGGACACCTGTCTGAGTTTCACAACTCTCGGTTCCTGTGACCATCACCATAGTCAGGATCCAGCACAGTTTCACCAACCCAGAAGCTCCCGCTTGGTAATGGAAACATCTTCCCTGCCCTGTTATGAGTTAGATACGAGGTGCCCCCCAAAACTCATGTGGGAAAATGTAAGAATTTTCAGAGGTGAAAGGATTGTGAGAGCTTTAACCTAAGCAGTGGATTAATCAAGTGGATTAATCCACTTGAATGGATTAACTGGGTGGTAACTATAGGCAGGAGGGGTGTGGCTGGAGGAAGTGGGTCACCGAGGCGTGCTTTTGGGGTTTATACTGGTGAGAGCTCTCTCTCTCCCTCTGCTTCCTAGGTCCATGTCCTGAGCTGCTTTCCTCCTCCACAGCTTTCCACCTGGCCCAGAGCAATGGTTGAGCCATCTATGAACTGAACCTCTGAAACTGTGAGCCCCAAATAAACTTTTCCTCATTTAAAATTGTTCTTCTCAGGTCTTTGGGTCAGAGCAGCAAAAAAGGGACTAGAACATACCCTAATCCCTACCAGCCAGGGGCCGGTCTCCACTGTTCTTTGACTTTTGTGGAATGGGGTCACATAGATGGAATCGTAGCTGGGCAGCCTGGTGAGCTTTGGCTTCTCTCATTCAGTTGCTCCTCTTTCAAATTAATCCAAGGAAAGCATTGGTGGTGAGGGATAAAGACACCAAACTGGCAGAAGTTAGTCACTGTTGGGTCTGAGCGATGGCACCTGGGACCCATCATCCATCCTCTCTCCAGACATTTTGAAGTTTTCAATACTAGAAAGCTTTTCAAATTCAGAAAAGTATCACTTTTGTTTCTTGCATGGGCACGTCAGCAATTTACAGACCAGAAACGATTGCAGCTTGAATCCAAAGAAACTGAGGCCCTGGGGACAGAGGAACAGCCACAGCTGAGCTCCTGGAGTGGAAGGGAAGGCGGGAGCAGAAAAGGCCACCTGGAGCTGGGGTGGTGCTCAGATGGCCGCAGGAGGCAGGAGCAGACCACCGGCCACTGTGCTGGCCACTCCTGAGCCTGCCCTCTTAGGCTGCACTTCCTGCCTTCAGCATCGAACCTCTGCTGTGACCAGGCTGAGTCCCTGAAGAGTCAGACCAAAGGCTGAAAAGCACAGAAATAGACCCGCTGACCCTATAAAATCAACCTCATCTAACCCGAGGGCACCTTCAGGGAAAAGGGGGATATTGTCCCTTTCTCTGTGAGGAGAGGGGACCTAACTATAGGCACGGGGACAGTGGTCCATCTACTGGGCACTCAGACTCCTGCTGACTGTCCCCAGGTGACAGGGGAGCTCTTCTCCATGTGCACTTGTCTCAAATGCCAACCCCGAGCTTCCTGGCTGTCATGTGGTCAAAGTTTGAAAAGCAAATTTATAATAAGTGTCCCTCAAGCCACAGAAAGGGGCAGCAGGTGCTGATTTTGAGGACTCAAAGGTTTGGAACAGGCTCCCAAAAGGAGCCATTTCTGAGAAGTGTGCTGAAGGTCCAGGCGGGCTGCAGAGGTGACCCTTGTGGAAAAGAGAACGGCTCAATTCACCTCAGAACCCGGTCTTCGTCCCCGCGGGTTTTACTCCAGGGAGTGTAAGAAGCATCATTTCCTCCTGAGGAGGGTTAGCGACCCTCAGCAGAGCAGCCTGCCCTCAGACCCCTTCATCCCAAGGATCATGTCCATCACTGCAAAATGATTCTCTTATCTGTGTCGCTGTTGGCTTTACGTTGTGTTGAGACCAAACTAACTCCACGTGTTCTCCTTTGACGCCAGGGGTGAGGATGTCCCACCTGGAGCTGCACGGCCTCTTAGTAGACCCCACTGGGGCCACTCATATATTGTGGTGGCTCCTCGTGTGCAGGGTGGGTCCCTGGACACACACTTCCCCCTGGCTCCTTCACTTTCCCTCCATGGCGTCTGGAAGGGGGACCTGTTTGTCTCCCACAGGAGGCTTTGCTCCATAGGGAGAGAAAGACCTGCAAGACCCGTGAGCTGGGAAGAGCTCGATCCACGTGGAAAAGCAGAGAAGCACAGGGGCTCACGCGATCGAGAACCTGGCTGCGTTTCATTCCCTGACAAGAACAGAAGGTTCCAGGGCTGTGAAGTTCACCAGGGGTGACTTGGCCCCAGCACACCCTGGCACGACCTGGGGACAGTTTGGGTGGTCACAGGTAAGCAGATGAACTGGCAGAGCCTCTAGGGACGCTGCTCACTGTCCTGCAATGGCCAGAACACACCCAAGACAGCAGAGAAGCTTCCAGCGCAGCCTCCCGGCCAGGCTGAGGGGCAGCAAACCTGCCCAGGGCAAAATGGCTGGAAACACTGAACCAGGAGCTGAGGGGTGTGCCCATTGATCCATGTGGCCTGGAGGAAGCACAGGAGAGAAAAGGAGCCTGACCCAGGGAGGGGAACGCAGGCCAGCACGGGAGGCAGGCACGCGGCGGAGCTTCAGGCAGAGGCGATTTCCACCAGAAACCACTCCAAGCAGGACACGGCAGAGCCAGCAGCCACTGGAGACATGGTGTAGGGAAGGTCACCCAGGCTGGGTCCCCAGGTGCAGACACCTGGTGCAGGGAGGGCCACCCAGGCTAGGTCCCCAGGTGCAGGGGCGTGGTGCAGGGAGGGCCACCCAGGCTGGGTCCCCAGGTGCAGGGGCGTGGTGTAGGGAGGGCCACCCAGGCTGGGTCCCCAGGTGCAGGGGCGTGGTGTAGGGAGGGCCACCCAGGCTGGGTCCCCAGGTGCAGGGGTGTGGTGTAGGGAGGGCCACCCAGGCTGGGTCCCCTGGTGCAGGGAAAACACCATCTTGTCCCCAGTGGCGTCTGAGCTGCTGTTTCCATAGAGGAACAATCTCCCCAAACTGGTCCCTGGAGTCAAGTCCAGTAGCAGTGCCCACGTTGTAACTGACCTCTCCCAGGTACCCAGCATGGCGCTGGTCACAGAGGGCGGAGCTTGCTGGAAGAAGGACTGGAGGCAGGATGTGACTCAGGCTGACAGGCACAGGGAGGGTCGAGGACAGAGCAGGAGGCTGTAGCCGGCCTGCAGGCACCTGAGCCACCACAGCAGCTTCAGTGGGAGCAGGCCCACAGTGGATGGGTGCCATGCCCACAGCAGGGACCCTCCCTCTGCTGCACACAGGCCGCCCACTGGGGTCTCCCGATAACCACATCCATCAGAACCAGAGCCAGGCCAGGCCAGGTGGGGGGTCAGAACTGCAGAGGGCAGGTGTATCCACCTGAGAAGTACAGAGGTCAGGTGGGGAGGAGTGGGAGAGCGAATGGGCCGTGAGCTCTGCCCCTGCCCTCACCTGTCCTCCTGCTGGTGTGGCTCATTAGTGCCTCCAACTTACAACTGCAGCTAACTGTTGATGTTGCTGTTTAACCAACTGCCCCCAAACTCGGTGGCTTGCAATACCATGGTTTTATACCAGATCACAATTCTGTGGTCGGGAAGAAGGCAGGGCTGAGCTGGTGTCCTGCTCCACATGTGTGGCTGGTGTCCTGGGCTGGGCTGGGCTAGAGGATCCAAGGCAGCCTCTGTGTCTGGTGGTGGGACAAGACAGGCTGAAAGACTGAGCTCACCCCGTCCTCTCCCTTACTGGGCAGCCTCAGGGCCCCTCCGTGGCTCTCACAGGAGAGCAGGAGCTCTTCCACACTGGCCCAGGGCCCCCGGGGCCAAGTGCTGCTAGAGGTGCCGGTGGAAGGTCAGGTTGTCTATGATCGGCCCCAGGAATTTCACACTTGCATTTGCACCAAGGTCATGCACATTCGGGAGTGGGGATTCCACCCCAGCCCTCAGCGGGGAGACTCACTGAGCACATGGCCATTGGCCACCCTCCACACCCTCGTCTGCCCCTGGATGGGGCCTGAGGGGGAGTGGAATCCACGGCCGTGAGGGGGTACCCTGAGCTGACCTGGGAACTGCAGTCTCAGGCTCCAGCAGCCTCACCCTCGACTTCACTTGCCGACACTGGTACTTTTCTTTTTCTTCCCTCTTTCCTTCCCTCCTTCCCTCCTTCTCTCCCTTCCTTCCCTTCCCTTCCCTTCCCTTCCCTTCCCTTCCCTTAGCCCTTCCCTTCCCTTCCCTTCCCTTCCCTTCTCTTCTCTTCTCTCTCTCTCTCTCTTTCTCTCTCTCTTTCTCTCTTTCCTTCCTTCCTTCCTTCCATCCATCCTTCCTTCCTTTCTCTCTTTCTTTCTTTCTTTCTTTCTTTCTTTCTTTCTTTCTTTCTTTCTTTTCTCTTCTTTCTTTCTCTCTCTCAGCCCTGGGTGTTGAGCCCAGTAGCACGCTACCACCGAGCTATACCCCCAGCGCCTTTTAGTTCTTCTTCTGAGACAGGGTCTCTCTAAGTTGCTGAGGCTGGCCTTGAACTTGCCACCCTCCTGCCTCAGCCTTGCAAGTAGCTGGGATTAAAGGTGTGCATCGCTCACCCAACCTGATTGCTTAAAAGAAACAACAAATCACCTTGCTTTTCATACCTTCAGATTTGGGGTGGGGGATGTTGAGTCTCGGCTCACACTAGAATGAGCTGGGTCAGGTGTGGCCCCGCGTCATCCCAGAGGAGGCCTGCCAAGCAGCAGTGACCATGTTCCTTCTTGGTTTACTCTTTAGAATTTAAGTCAGAAGTGACCTTCTGCTGTGTCTACATCAGCCCTCTTTTAAAATGAATTGACACTGCTTACTTCAAAGTGACCGGCGGAAGCCATCTGCATTTGAACTGATCCCTGACATATTTCTTGGCTGTGCACATGGATCTTCTACTGAGGCTGAATCTGGTGCCACGAGGTTCACCTTGCTCTTTGTGAGCCTCCATGACGGAGCCCAGACGGGTGTCCACAGCCCCTGATGCCCTCTCCCTTGAGCCCATGTGGCCCCCAGTGGGAAGACACTGCCCTGTGTGTTTGAAAATGGCATTCCTTGGGGTGTCACTGGCACCAAGTGCCTGGAGAAGCCACTGAGGTGTGTGTGACACCTTGGAGTTCTGTGGCTTCCAGTGCAGGTTGGACTTGCAGGTCTGGTGACCATGCGGGCAGCTCACCTGCTCCACTCTGCACACTGAGTGGTTTGGGCCATTGAAGCCTGTGTCACACAAGGACCCAGCGTCCACTCCCTTCTCTGGAGAGCGCCCTGGATTCCCTGAGGAGGGCAGTCGCTGGCCCACATGGACTGATTGGTGGTGAACGCAGAGGCTACCTCTTACTGGGTCACTGAAGGCATCAGATTTTCTTCTCTCTGGCACTGTCAGGGCTGGGAGAGTGCCCCAGGTCCCCGAGTGACACTGGTCCTAGGACTCTGCAGTTGGAGCTAGAGATGGAGACGGGGCATCTTCCCCTGCAGGGGAAACTTGCTGTCACAAAACATTTGCGCTGCAAGTGTCCCAGCCCCCAGTGTGGCTCTGGGCCCTGTGCAGTTCAAGATCCTCCTGCCAGGCCCTCCCCTGCCTCTGGAACCCTCCGCCTCCTGCTGGCTGAGTTCTCCTTTCTGATTCCAACTGCATTTCTATAACACCCACCAAAGGCTGTTAAGCACTGTCCTGAGGGAACTGGGTCAGCTCTGGCCTACAGAGTCCGGAGGCCCCTCTCCTGGCCTCAGAGGACAGGCACACTGAGTGGAGAACAGCCGCGCTCCTGGACGCACACAGCACCATCCAGATCCAGAGGCAGCCCTGGGGGAGGGACCCAAGGAAGGTGCCATGGTGTGCCTTCCTTTTCCATCTTGACTGATGCGAATAACATGTCTGTGTACCCTGTGATCCCGGGACTCCGAGGCCAGGGCAGGAGGAGCCTCGTTCCAGGTTGGCCTCGTAACTTAGCGAGACCCCCGTCTCGAAGGAAAAGTAAAAAGGTTGCAGAGTGAGTCAGTGGCCCAGCACCCCAATACCAAAAGAAAAAAAGAAAGAAAAAGATACGTTTGCTTAACCTAGTAAGTTCCAAGTCTTCAATTCCGTGATTATTTCTACAAAATGGACACAGTTGCATTAAAATAAATTGAGCATCACAATCTAGAGCTTACATACGCTTTACATACTTTCTTATATTTACATAAATATGTA
Source organism: Glaucomys volans (assembly GCA_020662805.1). NCBI lineage: Eukaryota > Metazoa > Chordata > Mammalia > Rodentia > Sciuridae > Glaucomys > Glaucomys volans. The sequence continues at coordinate 22,831 of JAJEJO010053102.1, read as the reverse complement.
TTTTTTCAAATGCTCTCTTCATTCACCTATTACTTTCTCAAAAACCTATAGAAACAAGTAATTATTAAGTGGTATATTTGTTTCTTAATATAAGTTTTTGCAGGTTTCCATGTCTGAGGTGATGGAATGAAATGGGTTAAACAATATTTATAATAATAATAATCATTTTGAGGTCATAAAGGTCAGGAGGGGAAATTGGGAGTGCATTTTGATCTACCTCCACCACATGTGGACCAGTGCTAAGAAACTGGGCTCTGACTTGTTAAAAAACATAGATTGAAAAGTCTATAGAAACAACTAATCTTTAAAGTATAATTAAAGATACACTAAGGGAGGATACAAATATATAATCACATAAAATATTGAAACCAGAGATGGTGAGAAAAGGGGAAGGGGCCACAGAACTGTAGGAAACACTTAAAAACATGCTCAATATTAATCCAACTCTATCAACATTATTTAAATGTTAATGGACTAAAATACCAAATTAAAAAGAAGAGATCATCAAAGGGGATTTAAAAATGAGATTTGACTTACAATATTTATCAAACACCCAGTGACACTCTAAAGATTCTTATAGGTAAAAGTAATGGAATGGAGAAAGAAATACTATGCCAATAATAATCCAAGGAAAAAAGAAAAGCACAGTGCTCACATCATTTTCAGACTGATTAATCAGACTGCAGGGCAGAAGTCCCCAGGGGTAAAGAGAAGACATCGCATGATAACAAATGTCTTAATGATCCCAAAGTTCTAAAGTTCCTAAATATGTGCATCTCTAATACCCATGAAAACATGAGGAAGTCTCTGACAAATCCAAAGGAGAAGTAGCCCAGTATCTCCATGACAGATGGAAGCTTCCACCCACTCCAACAGTGACGGACAGAAGAAGCAGGCAGAAAACCAGCCAGGATGGGGAGCAACTGGCCACCTCTGCCGGCCAGTTCATCTGACTGACTCTGAACACTCCATCTAACCAGGCAGAAGACACACTCCTCCTCACACAGAGCATCTTCCAAGGCGATGCCTTCCAGGCTGCATAACCTTGAATTAAAAGAGTAGAAAAAAGGCTACGCTCAGACCACAGCAGTGATCCAGCAGCCACCAGCACTGAAGAGAGAGACGGTAACCAACAAACACACCTCTAAATATCACTTCATCAAAGACAAGGTGCAGGACAAATTCAAATAGAGGAAACTAAAATTCAAACATAACATCAAAAACTATGGGATGCAGGAAAGCGGTGCTGAGAGGAATATTTAGAGCACTAATAATGCACACATTAGAAAGGAAGAAAGATTGAAAAACAGCAGCCTAATTTAAAATCAAGAGCTTTCACCTTGGTAGAGCAGAAAAGAAGGGCAAAGGACACCCAAAGCAGGCTGAGGAAGGGAAAAGGCATGAATGACACAAGAAATCACAGAATAGCATGAATTACAGAAGAAATAGAAAATAGGAAACAATGGAGAAAATTGGCAAAACCAGAAGGTGGTTCTTGAATAGATCAATCATAGTGATGGACATCTCCCCAGGCTAACCAGGAAAGAGAGGGAGGAGGCTCAACTCAACAGCCAATGGAAGAGGGTCCTCACTACCCACCCCAGGGATGATGAACGATGATAACTTTTATATTCTTTGAGATGTGCTAGTGGATGTAGTATATAACAATGTTCTGTACATTTAAAAATTGCTAAGGGTGAACTTCACAAGTTCTCACCATGAGGAACAATAAATATTCAAGGTGATGGACATGTTAATTAGCTTAAGCTAATTAGTCCACATGATATTCATCAATCATAACTCCACACTCCATAAACATATATAATTATGATCTTCCAATTTATGATTAAAAATAAAATCAAAAAACAAAAACAAAACTAATGAGTCTAATGGACAATTCAACAGCTGAACTTTTTGTAACTTCCATGAGAAAAACCAAATCTCAGAAAGACTTAAAGTAATGAAACTCACACAAGGAGAAACAGGTAACCCGAGAAGCCCTTTCTATTCCAAAAGAAAATAGATTAATAACAATAATCTCCACCAAAATGAAGTCACCAGACCCAAAAGGAACCCCTGCTGAAATCTTCCAAACATTCAGGAAGAGAGATTTCTGTCTATACAGTCCTTTCCAGAAAACAGAACCAGAGGGAGGGTATTCTGCCCACTACACCAAAGTCACCCAAAGACATAGTGAGAAGAAAAATAAAGAACAAAGTAAAAACCAACAAGTTTTATTAATGTAAATACAAAAATCCTCCAATAGACTGAATCCAGCAATAGACAAAAGGAACTGTAGGCCCCAGACAATGGACCCCATGTCAGGCATGCACGGCTGGTTTGATCTCCACGCCAATCAGGGTGAGTGGCCACATCCGCAGGCTACAGGGGAAGAAAGGAGATCACATCAACTGGCACAGAACACAAACCTGACAAAATTCAATAGCAATTATGATTCTTTTAGTGAGCTTTTCCTTGCTGTGACCAAAAGACCTACAAGAACAACTACTTAGAGGAGGAAGAGTTTATTGGGCTCACGGTTTCTGAGTCCACGGCCAGCCAACTCCATTGCTCTGGGCCTGAGATGTGGCAGGACGTCATGGCGGAAGGGCATGATAGAGGAAAGCAGCTCAGGACAGGGCATCAGGAAACAGAGAGAGAGCGCCACTCACCAGGGTCAAAATATAAACCAGTGACCGGCCTCCAATAGCCACACCCACCTGCCCACAGTTACCACCCACTCAACCCACTCAAGTGGATTAATGCACCCATCGGGCTACACCTTTCATTGTCTAACTCTCTCGCCTTCGGACATTCTTGCATTGTCTCACACGTGAGCTCTGGGGGACGCCTCAGAGCTAAACCACAACACAAAAAAAGACAGAAGATAACCACCAGCAAACTGGTGAGGAGAGCATCTCAACGTGTCGGGGAGCGCAGCATCCTGCAGGAGGCGCCAGCCACGGTGCAGGGCGGGATGCTTCTGGTAAGGTCAGAGCAGGTGGGACCAGCACTTCCCGCCACCTCCATCCCACATCCCGTTGCAGCCAGTGAAGGAGAGCTAATGGCCAAGTGCGAGGATCTGAGCAAGAAACTAAACCAAACAACGCTGGACTGTGACATGGGTGTGCCCTGCCCTCACTGGGCAGCGCCTCGTGGAACAAATACATACAGGGGTACGAGCCTGGGAGCGTCACCCTCTGACCACCATGAAGTCACGGCAGGACCCCCTCAGGGATGGCAGCAGGAGGCCCTCCCTGCAAGCCCGAGGCCGTAACTGCTTCCTTCCAAAAACAGCTCTGTGGGGAGTAGAGAAAGCAGGCAGCAGGGGAGGCTGAGGACAGCATTGGTCTGGCCGCCGGGTCATCGCAAGGACCAGGTCCTGATGCCTTGAGGGTCCTCTGCAGGCTCTGGAGGAAGTGGCCTGAGCTGCTGTGGTCATCCTCCCAAGAGCCCTTCCCTGTCTGACCACAAGAAGGGCCTCAGACGGATCCCAGTGGGGGACACTCTGCAAAGCCCCTGACCAGCAGGTGTGCAACCTGTCCGGGCCATCAAAATCCAGGATGGTCTCAGAACGGGGAGCAGGAGGAGTGCAGGAGGCAGGGTCCTGAGGTCACCATAGCTCTGATCAGACACTGAAGAGCACAGGGGCCATCCTGAAAACCAGGAGAACGTGAATAAGATCCAGGTTCAGTGCAGTAATGTCCAGCACTGCGCACTGACTGTCCCTCGCTACTCCTGTGACATATGAACAAGGGCCTCCCCCTGGCACATGGGAACACTCTGAGCCCACTTCACGTTCCTCTGTGAGGCCAGGTCTGCTCGGAAATAGGCTTCACTGAGAAGCTGGTGGATGGAACTGTCCCTCACCCAGCCCACTTCCAGCGCGCTAGACACCAGAGGGGTGCCCAGTCCATACAGCCCAGGTGTCACGGGGCACTTAAGGGGTTGTAGATGCCCCACGATACCCCTCTTCATAACAGCACTCCAGAAAAGCAAGAGGACAGTGCCTCATCCCCTGGACTGTGTCCTTGTGCACGGCACCTAGGAAGCCACCTCTCAAGGAAGCCGCAGGGGTCCCTCTCCTGCCTGGCACAGCGGCAGCAGGTGTGTGGGCCAGAGGCCGCTGCCCCAGGGCACAGCATGTCAGCTGAGCTTGCTGGACAGGGACCGCTGCAGGGCTTCAGGGTGTCCAGTTTCAAGGTGACCAGGGTATGGACCAGGCCCACCTCCACCTTCAACCAGCACCCACACTGCTGGGCCCAACTGCCTTCAGGCAATTCCAGAGAAATGTGGTATTCATTCCATAAACACTTGGATCATTTTTTCTTAAATTAGCCAGAGAGGGGTTCATGGCCTCGAGTTAGAGTCTTGGCTGGGTAGCCCAGGGCTCATTTTATCTGAATCGGAGATCCTCCCTGGGCTCCAGGCAGATATAAAGACACCTCACTCAAGCGAAGCAGGCCCTGGGTCAGTCTCAGACCGTGGTGTCATTTCCTTCACAATCTCCTGCAGAGCTACCTGCCCACCAGAGGGCCTAGGAGCCTCTTCCCCCCAGACTCATGCCTCCTGTCAAACACTCTCCTTCCTCTCTCCCTGCTCTCTGCTTCATGCAACTCCCCTTTGCAAAGAAATCCCCTTGCTGATGAGGTCTTGTTCCGAGCTGTCTTCAATCTGCTCACAGGGGTGGCTTCAAGGCACTGAACAACTTCCAGGGCATGTAGCATTTAAAGCCACTGGGACCTCAGCAAGGCACTGAGGATTCTGTCCGTCCTTTGATTCGATGAACTTAAGCATGCCTCTGACTCTGAGGGAGGCCCCTACTCATCCGAGCTGTGTGTCCCAGGCTCCAGGTCTTCCACCTGAGTCTCTGGGCTGCTAGGTAACCAAGCTGACACCACGCAAATGTTTGGCTCCAGCCCCCCATTCAGATCTGAGGACCAGAACTCCTTTGATAGGGACTCCCTGCTGGAGAAGGAGCAGAGGGGTGACTGGTATAGACGGGAGAGAAAGAATCCCCCATCCTCACCATCCCCCAGACTCAGGGAGGTGTGCTGGGAGGTCTGGGGAGCTTCTGAACCAGGCGCTCCTGAGGGAGGGAACGGATGGAGAATGTCCTGTGAACAGTGGAAGGAAGGGCCAGGGGCCAAAGGACGCTCAGTTGTTCCCTGGAAGGAAAACATCTTCTGATATGAAAAGGGATCCTTAGATGTCTGAGGAATGAAAAGGCTTTGGTTTTCTCCTGCAAATGTCAGCTTAGAAAGAAGAGTAGAAAGAGAACAGACTTTAATCAGAGGGCACACAACACCATCTGGGTTTTCCCATTCTCAAAGGGACACACACACGTGCGCGCGCACACACACACACTCACACTCACACTCACACATAGTGATTTTTTTTTAAACTGCCTTTATTTACATGGTGATTCCTAGAACAGAAGCCACCAGCCTTCTGTGCCAGCCATGGAGTCCCCCTGAGGTCACAGGCACACAGACAGTCCAGGAGTTGTGCAGAGGTGGTCAGTCACCGTCCACAGAGTCCAAAGTGCACCTGCACCCATTTGGAATGTGGACGGGCACCCTCCTGTGAGTGATAGTTGACTTGGTCCACTCTGCACTTGGCCATCCTCTGGTGGCAGTGGACGTCCTACTGACACCTGACCTACCAAAGATGAGCCCCTTCTGACCAGATATCCAGAGACACAGGTCACAGTTCCAAGAAAAGCAGTCAGGAGAACTGGGTGGGATCCCCCAGGGTGGTTTGCAGCTGAGGGCCAGGTGGAGGGGATCCAACTAGCTCCAAACCTTTGAAAGCTATGCTGCATTAGTGTCAAACTGACTTCATCTAAAAAGATAGGCAGTGCATCATTTTCCAATTTTGGAATTCAAACTAAAGGTTAATAGCATTACCAAGTCCAAATTTACTTCTAGATGTCCCAGAGACAGAGAAGATTCATTCGCAATTAGAGCATCTCAAGCATGCAGCAAGCACATTATTAATGCAAGTTCTGGGAAACACGGTAATCTCACCAAGTTAAGCACACACTCAGGAGTATTTCTCTGTTGTCTGGAAAACCAACTGCTTTTTACGCAGCTGCAATTGACAGGCTCTGAAGACGCTTTTGCTCCATGCTGAAAATTGTGCAATTGTGACCTCTATGTGGGGCCTCGATGCTTCAAATGTCTTTGTTTCTGAAACTGCAAAGGTCTGGATCCCCTAGACTGTAGCCCGGCAAAGTGAATTTCTTTTGGATTTGTTAGATTGCCAAGACAAAGCTGCCTCTGGGCTCCAGGGGACGTGTTTACCGTGCAGTGATCTGGGACACAAAGCTCTCTGTGAAATTCAGAGGGACGCTTACAACTGTTTCCAACAGAGCCTGGAGGTGGACTGCATCTCCTGAAAGCCAAAGTTTCTGGGCTGCAGGCTGCCCCTGGACCCAACAACCAGCAGTGGACCAGCATGAAGGACAGCAGGGACAGGGGAAGGGGGGAGGGCAGAGCTCCCTTCATACAAAGCATTTGGTTTCCAGCAAAATGTCTCTCTGTACAAACAGCCTTCTCTACAAAGAACACCATGGTACACTTGAACCTGGGAAAGCAAACACCCAGCCAACAGCCCAGGGGAGGGCCTGTGAGCAGCTACAACTGCATGTCCAAAGAGGGACAGAGGAAGCCCCCAAGGAAGTCCCAGCCCCCCAGAGGTACTCGCATCCCCTAAAACCCTGGGCCAGTCCCCAGGCCTGAGTCAGAGGCTTTAACCTTCCAAAGATAAGCCATGTGCATTCATTACACTAATGCTCTTCAGTATCTCTCTGCAGTTATAATTAAAAAGCAACTCCTAACCCTAGCCCACGATCCACAGCCCTTAAACGCACAGGGTTCGAGCAGAGAGAAGAGGCGATCCGTTTCCTTAAACTCACCCACCGCAGAACAGAGCACACAGAAAAACCCCCTCCACAGCCCAGATGGAGGGGGATGAGAAAATAGATCCGTGTTGGATGAACTTTTAAAACCCACATACAAAATGTGTCCTCCAGGCAGCCGCACTCCTATTTTCAGGGTTCATAACACACACTTTATGGCATACACTGCTTGGCAGGTCAGGGCTCAGCGACGTTAGGAGACGTCTAGGCAACCATCGCCTGCTCTAAATAGCTGCCAGCCCAGCTACCCACACTGAAACCACTCCTTAATGGAAATGCCCTCCATCCGCAGCAAGGAGCCTCCCTCCACCGCACTCCAGAGAGAGGGGGGTGTGCTCCCTAAAGCCCACCGTGCATGTCCTCAAAGCCTCCTCCCTGGTTTCAACTTATATAAGACACTCTGAAAGCCCTACTGTGCGCCCTCCACTTATTATGCTATTTTATTCTTTGAACACTAAGCTCTATTTCTAGGGAAGGACAAAATGACAGCTTCGCGGTTGGAACGCGGTATACTTAGAACTCGGTGCTGAATGCTCCGCGTTGAGAATAGCCGGGGCTGGCAGCACCATCTCCTCCACCCTCTCTGACAACGGCCGCTGCCGTGTCTGCAGCCTCAATTCAACCGAGGCATTTCACTCCCCGAAGGTGAAGTGGCTGCTGCTGGGCCACCTCGCCGCCCTGGTCTGGCAGATGAGCCCTCAGAGCAGGTGAGGGCCTCCCACCGCACCCCTGGCACCCCCGGTGGCCTGGGAACCTCTACTCAGAGTGCTTTCCCAGCCAGATTGCCAACCCAGGACGATGCAACTGGCCTCTGCTTAACCGGGCAAACCGAGTGTGCGCAGACGCGCAGGCCAGCTCCACTGGACAGCACAGCCCTGCGCAGACCGCGGCTCCCCAGGGCGGCGGCGGCCTCCGCGCCGCGCAGACGGGGCCACCGGCTTACCTCAGCGTGAAGCGGTCCGCGGTGCAGTTCCTGGAGACGGAGACGGGGAAGGTGAGCACGGCGCCCTGCCGAACCGTGCCTGGGGCGTAGTGGACAGCCACGTTGCTGTCCAGGCGCAGCTCCCGCAGGGCCGGGCTGCCGTGGGTCTGGTGGAGGAAGACGCTCCCAATTCTGTGCAAAGGGGGCCCAGACTCGTCGATGTCATTGTGGCCGGTCCGAGCACCGTCGCTCTTTCTGGAATCCTCTCTGGCGCAGTCCCCTCGATCGCCGCCCGGCTGCACCGCGTAGTAGAGCTCCACGGGGCTCCCCTCGGGCTGCTCCGGGGGCTTTCGCCTGCCCACCGCCGTCGGGGGGCTGAACCAGCCGGCCGGGAGCTCCAGCTCCGCCACGCACAGCCCCAGGTCCCCGCCCAGCCGGCAGCTGCCCCTCACCTCCCGGGTCTCCCGGAAAGCGAAGACCCGCAGGCAGGGCAGCCTCTCCGCCGCCCTGCGGTCGTCCCAGTCCCTGCCCACGATGTAGAAGAGGATCTGCACCTTGGGCCGGCTCGGGTAGATCTTCTCCCGCAGGATGGAGGCCTTCAGTTTCCAGTTAAGGGAGAACTTGCTGGTGAATCCGAAGGGGTTGGAGGGCAGCAGCAGGTCCCGCGGCACCACCTGCTCCATGGAGAAGGGCCCGTAGCTGGCGTTGAGCACCGGCAGCCTCTTGGACTTGTAGACCAGGAAGGACTCCACGCGGGACTGCAGGCTGGAGTTGCGCATGACGTCCTGGTTGGCCTCCTTCAGGAAGAAGGAGACGTCGGCGTTGCGGATGTGGTAGGTCACGGGCAGGTAGGTGGGCAGCAGGGAGAATCTCTGGGTGCTCTCCAGGATTCCTCGGCCTTCCGTCACTGTCGGGAGGGAACGGGAGCTCAGGGTTAGTCACCCCAGTCCAGCAGACCTGCATGTCCCCTCTAGAGCTGGCCACCCTGTGGTCACGCCAACGACACATCACCCAGCATTTCCTGTTCCCTCACTAGTAAATACAGGCAAGGTATACAGATGCACTTTAGAAGAAATAAATGTCCCTACTGTAAGCAGAGACCAGAGCCACTGGCCGCGCGTTGGAGTTGAGCATCGGCTAAACAAAATTCAAAGGAAAGCAACTTTTTAAAATTTCAGTGGGTGATCATGGCGCCTGCAGGAGGTGAGGGTGGATCAGCAAGGGTTGGGAAGGCAGTGTCACTACATTGGCAGAGAGGCCTCATGGGGCTCCACCAGAGGAGTGAGATGGGAAGCAAGAATAAGTTTCCCACTGCAGGACTGGAGGCCACGTCCATCCCCTCCGGCACCACTTCATGCCCACCATTCACCCAGGCTGCAGGAAGGGCACCATCCAAAGGGGAACGGGGAAGGACCAGGGGCGAAGATAAATGAAGATGGGGGCAATCACCAACCCTACCCCGCTCACCCTCCCTGGAGTTACACTGAGGAGCAGAGAAGAGTGTGGGAGGCCCCCTAGGAACGAGCCCACAGAAGCAGATGGAGTGGACTGACCACCTGGACGCCAGAGCCAAGTCCCAGGGACAGCGTCTCCCTCCCATCACATCCATACCCCATGAAAACCACCCGTCTTCAGTGAACAAGGCCTTCCTTCTTTTCCTCACTGAGCATACCCCACCCCCAGGAGACAACAATCATTTCACAGTTTGCCTGACATTCTGTAAGAAAAACAGAGATCACCTAAGTCAAAGAACGGGTTCAGCGAGTTCAGAGATGGAAGTCACTTGCTCCACAGCGCTCACCATCTAGCCTGGGCTCCACCAGCCGCGCCCTGGGGGCCACCAACTTGCCCTTGACTGACATGCACACGGCTACCCAGCCCCGAGGTTTGCAAGTCGCCTGCCTCCAAGGCCCACAGGAACTCACTTTCCCAAGGGTGACGCCCCTGAATCTGCAGCAGGGGACAGCATGGAGCTCAGAGAGGGGCCCCTGCCTGGCTTTGTGCACAGCACTAGGCGAGTCGCAGACCCCTTGGCCTCTCCAGGTTGGTCAGCAGCCCAAGGCCGGCACCATGGTGGAGCCACAGAGCTGCCTGGACACTGCAGGGGATCCAGGGGCCTCCAGCTGACTTCTAGACAGGAACCCGGTGTGACCAGGTGTGGCTGGGCAATCTCAGTCCCACATCCACCAAACCTGGGGCGACCGAGCCTCAACTTCACCACGGAGGCTTGTGTCGTGCTGACCTCTGGGTGGCCTGGACTGGCCCCAAACAGCATTTTCATAAGGTTCAACCTAATAAATGTGGGTCTCTATCTCAGAAATCAAAACATCACAGATGAACAAGAGGCTTCGCTTTTCGGGAAGATGACACACTTCCCCTTCCTGGAAGCCACTCCCAACTGAGACCTTCTCTAGACTACCCCACATGCTTTCAGTGAAAACCCAGGGCAGGGTGAACCTCCCGCTCACGCTCTGGGTTGAGGCCTTGGGCTGCCTGCCTCTTTCCCAGGAACCCCTCGGTGTCCAGGCCATGCTCTTTCCCCCCCGCCTGCCTCAGAAATGCTATTTTTCGGGAACCCGCTCCCAGACTCTGTGGCTCTGGGTCCTTGTCCTCAGCAGAGTCCGGCCACCGTGTCCACGTTTTGCTGTCAGAGCTTCATCCTTGGCGGGACCTCCCCACCCCCGCGCTGGGAGGTGGGCAGGGCAGGGGGCCTTTCTCTCCACTGGGTTTGGTGGGCGTCCTCAGCACAGCACCTGGCAAGCATCAGGCGCTCAATAAATATTTAATAAACACAGGAATGAATGAATGAATCCGCAAATGGATTATGCCTTTTATGTTTCCAAGAGCAGATTACGCTTCCCATCAGGACGTTATTTGCTCTCTCTCTCTACCGCATTACTGTGATCAGAATCCCTGATCCTTTGATCCCCTAAGAGCTCCCGTAATCCCACCGCCAGGGAACTGAGGACTCCCTCTGCCGTGCGTTGCTAAAGGACCTCCGTCCATCAGGCAGCACCCCCATGTTAAAAGCCCCCACACTCCCACCGCCACCACCTGGACCCGCCACCTGCCAACTCGCCGTTCAGAGTAAGAACTGCCAAAGCCGAATGGCGACATCCCAGGTGGGTGGACGTGAGCATTAGCAGCAGGGTCGTGACCGTCCCTGCTGCACCTCTGAACCCTACCACGGAGGCCACAAAGGTTAACTGGCCCCTAATTACAGGGTCCCAGGTCAACAGCGTCAGGTCCTCTGACTTGGTTCAGGAAAGTGGGAAGGGAGTCAGAGGCGGCCGTGGCAGCAACCCCGTAGCTTTATCCACAGGAGGCCAGTCGGCATCTGGGCCTGGTACCCGACCCCGGTGTTGATGGCCTAAAGATGCCCCCGCTGACCTGCCCGGTGCTCTCCCTCGCCGACTCACGTGGTTCCTACCGAGCTACAGAATTGGCAGCAGTTACACTGCACCCTGCGGGGAGTGGCCGAGGTGGCTGTCCCCACCAGCCAGTGGACACCCAAGGGGCGATGGCTGGAGCCCGAGCACACCACATAAAAACATGTGGAGTGTCAAACGGCAAAGGCAGCCACGCACAATCTCAATTAGCAACCCATTAAGAAACACGATCACGTGTAATCACCGAACCGCGGCTGTAAACGTGGAGCTGAGGAAAGTGACGCGTCCCTGTCTCTGAACAGCCCGGCAGCCTCTCAGAGGTCTCCTGTGAGCCGTGTGACATGTCCAAGAAGACCATGCCTCCCTCAGTGACTCCGAGCAGTTGGCCATCAGTGCACAGGACTCTCCCTGAGTGGACCCAACAGGAGTGACCAAAGGAACATGGAATAGATAGAAGTCTGCATCTGAGCCGCAGCCCATCCACTCTTGGTTCCAGAATTCCCGAGGCATCGCCTGGGACTCAGGTGGAAGGCTGGGCTTCCAGATGAACACTGGGACCCAGCTGCCATTTGATTAGGGTTAGGGTTTCCAGAGGACCCACTTATAATAAAACATAAATACAATACAAAACTCTGCTTGTTTTTCTGGAATTCGAAGTTGCTGAGCATCTTGTATTTTGATTTTCCAAGTCCAGCAACCCTGGGTGTGGAGTTGGAGAGAGAGAGCAGCAGTGACCCTGTCCGTGCTGCCCTCCTGGGCAGGCAGGGGCCTTTGCATCCAAGGGGGCTGCACCACAGACTAACCAACACAGATCAGAACGTGGCACGGACATTTCCTGTGGTTACTGCTCCCTGCGTATCTGGCCTAGCAGCACCAACATCCTACCTGGCATCACGAGTGACCGGGGCAGTGGAAAGGGGACAGTACGGTCCTCGCACCCCTGTGCCCACACGTCATCAGGGACTTGAGCACCCACAGTCTTTGGCCCATGGACCCTGAGGGACCACAGGATTCCTCATGCTGGGCGCCAACGACCTCTGAATCGCAATCAGCAGGATCGAGGGTGAGGTGGCCACACCACACAAGTCAGGCTCCTGCTGACGTGCCTCCCTGGCGGACAGGACAGGGTGCAGGACAGCTGGGTGGCAGGGCCACCCTGAGCTTCCAAAGTGAGTCCAGGCCAAACTTAAAACCATGGGGAAAGCCAGTCCCCAGGCTGCAGCATCACCAGGCCCTCAGGAGCCATTACCACCCAGGTGACCTTGTGCCACATCCTGGGGCTGCTGGTCACCATGGGAATGACATATGGAGAAGCACAGGGTGGCCCACCCAGAGAGCTCTAAGAGCAAGGTAAAGCCCATGGAGATCAGGAGACCCCACGGGGCAGGAGGCACTTCCAGCACCAGCAGGGCCACCCTGCCCCACTGAAGCCAGGCCACCTGGAAGAGTGAGAAGCAGAACCCAGGAGACAAGGACCCGCCAGTGAAGGCAGAGCGCTGGGAGGAACTCTGGAGGTGGAGCACTCGCGGTCTCTAGCTCAGCCTCCACACCACCCAGGATTTCCCACCTCCCCTCCCAGCCTCAGGACCGCCGCTCCACTGCCCCAACCTCTGCTCTGGCCACAGTGAGCTGCCAACCACTCCCCAGGTGTGAGCACTGCCCTCCTGCACTGCTGCCCTGGCCCTCAGCGTCACCAGGGTCTCCCTGGTTCAGGTCCAGCAGGGACACAGCCACCTCTTCTAGAGCCCCATGTCAGGTCTCCCTCTAGGAGGTTCTCCATCTACACTGGAACATAGTCCTCCAGGCTACAGTGACGCAGGACCCCATCCCCCAGCAACCCCACACATGGACACAGGGAGGACCCTAGACAGAGAGGGCCAGGGACATGGCTCGTTGCACCGTGGGCAGGGGCAGGACCAGGATTCAACCCCCACAGTCTGGCTCTGTGACCACTCAGCCAGGAGGTCCTCCAGGAGCCATTTCAGTAGCTGGTCCTTTTGTTGTCCCTCCCCTTTTAAGTCACATTCGTCCCAAAGACGATCATAACATGGTGTTGTGAGGTCCCGGGATCGTGGGCCAGTGCGTGCACACACACGTTTGCAGAGAGGAACATGCTTTCTTCATACATGCTGTTCTTGATTCACTTGTAGAACACGGAGTTTATTGTTTCAAATATTCCAGAAGAGAGCAGGTCCCTGTTTCTCAGCACGTTCTCAAACCCTGAAGGACTCCAGGAGCCCACGTGCAGAGCAGCTTCCAAAGGGGCGGAGACGGGGCAGCCGGGCCTCCGTGCTCTCTGTGCGGGTCTAGTCAAGGAGCTCAGCTCGTGTGGAAGCTGCAAAATTAACTTGAAAACAGCCCCGTTCCCGTCTCTGCTCTCACTGGGCAATTTGTGACACTTGTGCCGGGCACTGGGGAGACAGGGCCCCTTGGGAGCTGACCTGCAGCCTCAGGAGGCCGAGGTCTCCAACTGGACAGGTTCAAGTTCAAGTCGAGAAATAAACACAGGCAAGGTGACATGCAGAAGTATGTGTCCCCAGGGAGCCCAGCAGGGCGGGGAAGGCCTGGTGGCCAGTTACAGGGGTCTTCCATCTGAGAGGGGGAGGGCGTGAGGGGAGGGGCTGCCCCAGGAGTGCTGGTCATACTGAGCTCTGTGTCTTCGCCTGTCCCAGCTACGTCCAGAGCGTGGAAAGGGAAGGAAACCCAGACCCTCCCGGCGGGGCCTCTGGACCTCAGCACGGCAGGCTGTGCTGCACTGGCCGCCCTGGCTGACCGGCGCTCAGCAGCATCCTGACCTCGCCCCTCACCCCCCGGATGCTGGGAGGAATTGCAGCCCAGTCCTGACACGCACAGATGTCTCTGGGCACATGAAAGGTCCCCCGAGGCAGAGGTGCCGGGTAGACGTTGGGACGCCTCTGAGCGCAAGTGTCTGCAAATACTGCCCACAACAGCCACCATCCACCTGAGAGTCACAGGAACTGGAAGGAGCATTTCCACGGCCACACCTGACAACCACTCTTGGGGACCAGAGTCACTGCGGTTTGCGAGGGAGGGCACCAGTTTTGGGAAGCAGGAGATCGGACCTGCAGGAGACACGCCCCCCTACACGGCCACCGTGCTCTGACCTCCCAGCTCAGGCCGGTTCCAGGCAACAGCTCGCAGACAGGGGAGCCGGGAGGCCTCCCAAGGGAGGTCAGGCCAGCCTCCCAAGGTGGGCGAACGTCATCCTGGCCACACAGCTGTGTCTTTTTTTCTTTTTTCCTTTCAAAACTGACCAAGTTGGGTTTTTTTGGTTTTAATTGGAGAGCTGAGGCCCAGGCTGCGCCCGGCAGGGGAGCAGGTGGGGCTGGTGTTGCTGGGAGGTGATCTGAGTTCTGCCATCCCCTCCTCTGCCCCGTTCCCGCACATCCAGGACTGCTGAGAAAGCGCCGGAACACCCGGGAATTGGTAGGAGGGAAGCCGCTCAGCAGTGTGAGACAGAGGTGGGAGATGGCCTGCATGCACACGCAGACGCACACGCACGCGTGACTCACGGAGCTCACACGCAAGGCCCCTGACCCTTTGCAGCAAAGTCCCGACTGTCCGCAGAGACGTCCAGGCTTCCTAAAACGCTGAGCCGGCAGAGCAGCCCAGAGGGCACCCACCACCCACTTTCCTTTCCTTAGCCCTTGCAGAGGGAAACGCAGCCCCCGCTGCCCCAGGAAGGCCAGGGGACCCAGTGGGCCTCCTGGGGTCCGTCCTGCCTCAGAGCAGCCCCGCTCTTGGCCACTTTCTCCCTCCCTGCCTCCTCCACCTCTGCCTCTTCTCTCATGCCCGCCCACACTCCTGCCCCAGGCCTTTGCTGGGTCGGCTCCGAGACCCCAACTCCTGCCACTATGATGGCCCACGTGCCCGTTTAGTGTCCTCATGGCTATCACTTCAGGGAGCAGAGGAGCATGCGTGGAGTAGGCCAGGGAGGTCCCCAGAGGAGCCCATCAGGGTGCACGGCCAGCCGTGCGGGAAGCCCTCTGTAGACTGCATGCAGGGGAGTCAGGGAGGCCAGGTGAGCACCATTCAGCACGCCACCATCTAATGAGAGCAGGTCCTGTGTTCCCAGCACACTCGTGTGACAGTGGCTGCCCGGTGATGGCCATGTCAGCTGGCTTGTTCCTGTAGCTATTGAACGCCATGCTGTCCACCATCAATATGCATGATTTTTGTCACTTGGGGTGAAATTGATGCCAACTGGCCAGAAGGACACCAGGACCAAGGGCAGTGGGGTGGGGACCAGAGCGCTGATGTCACTGGTGATTTCTCTCCTCCCACGCCTCTGCAGGGCCCCACCCCACAGGCACTCAGAGTGCCCAGAACACATGTCACCAAGGCGCTTGATGCTAAATTAGAGGACTGTCAAATCCCATACATTTTTAAATTGTTTATATTGATGTCTAATTCACTCAGGAATTAAACAGCTCACAAAACACAAACCTCTCCTTCTCCTTCCCTGTTTTCTGAGGGCCACGTCACCTGGGGAGGTCTGGTCTGTCCACCATTCTTACAGGAGGAGGAAGAAATGTCAGGAGGGGCCGGCGCTATCTGGCCAGGCTGCGGGGAGTGGCAGTGATTGAGCCTCACCCCTGTCCTCAGCAGAGGGACGTCCCCCGTCCCAGGAGGCCAGGCCTGAGGCTCGCACATGACAGGTTAACACCTGTCCATTGTACACCTGCTTGTGAATCACGACCTTACCTCTCTGCGAAAGTCACCTGCATCAGAATGAGGACAAGATACCAGGGCACCGTCGAGGATCCAGGCTGTGGGGACAGGGGGCCCTGAGGGCCAACTTCAGCTCACTCCCCGGGGCCACATCTCCACCCTGAGTTACCCAGCTCCTCACAGTGGGGACCCCCAGCCACAGCCCCACAGGGAATCCAACAGGGACGGGCTGAAGCCGTGAGCATCACAGTGGAGGCACAGCAGAGGTCCCTCCAGAGCTCCTCCATCCCCACAGCCTTCCAGGGCGAAAGTCCACCCCACAGCTTCCTTGTTACAGGACTGGGGAATCCACAAGGCCCACCCAGAGGAGGCTGCTCCCAGGACCATTTCCAGGACGGCTTTTCTCTTCCAGCAGCCTCAGCCTTGCAGTCTGGAGCATGATTTGAAAGCAATTTTAAATAGATAAGACTTGGACAGACCCAAATGGCCCACGTCCCGGTGGAAGGGGCCACTGGGGAGCCTCCCGAGCACACTGACCCAGGCGCCTAGGAAGTCCAGAGGCCCTGAGACCACAGTGCCCGTAGGCAGGGCTGCACACGTCACGTGAGAAGCCGGGGAGCCCAGGAGGGCACCCGGGGTGCTCTGAGCAAGCAGCTGAACTGGAGCACGCATGTCTTTGGAGGCCACTGCTGAGGTGCAAGGGCACTTAGCCAGAAACTCGAAACACCACAGTGTTCCTGGTTACGCCAGGAGAGATGTGATTGGCAGAACCACGCGCCCCGCAAAGACGCCGGCACCCTGGACCCTGGAGCCTGTGGACAGACTACGTTGCAGGGCAAACAGACCTTGCAGATGTGATTAAGAGCCACGGAATGGGAGGCTCCTTCTGGAGCACCTGGGCGGGTGGGCCCAGTGTGACCAGCAGGGACTGAGGAGTGGGAGGCAGAGGGGCGGCTGGACCTGCAGGACTGGGAGATCATCAGGTGGTGCTGTTCTAAGCCACCATGTTTGTGGTGATTTGTTACAGAAGCAATAAGGCAGCACTGCAGGGGCCACTCTGAGGAGTGCCACTGCCCCGTGTGGCCTGGGACTTGCTTTTCCGGAGCATTCAGCATCTGCAGGTGGGAGTGCGGCAGGCAACACTTGGGTGGGATTTTGCCAGACCTGCACCTAGCACAGCAGACACCTCACGCCGTGGAAACATGTCCTGCTTTCCCAGAGAGTGCAGTCCCATGGCAGCCAGCACCACCCAAGTGGAACGTGGACGGCCATCAGCTCCATTAATCCCTGCCAAGGAGCACTGGCACAGTTCACAGCCTGACCAACCGTACGTGGAGGTCCTGCAAGGGAAGCACGTCCCTCCCGTCGGGAAGTCCTTCTCCCTCCATACAGATGAGGAAAGTGGCTCCGTCTGCAGTCTGGAGAGCAGGAGGCGCCTTCTGCCTCTGGCGTGTCATGGAACCTGTCACTCTGCACTTCCTGAGAGATTGCTTTGTGGCCAGCCTGTATTTTACACATGAACACTTTATGTTTCAATTTAAAAGTCTGCACACATGACACCAATGACATCCCCAGCTACATGTCACCTTTGTAAAACCTGCCAGAAGACCAAATCTAAGGAGGATAACGAAGGAGGGAGTGGATTCACTCTCAAGCCCAGCAGGCCTGGAGGTGGTACAGTGGGAGCAGCACCTGCCACTGTCCCGAGGCTGCTTCCTCCACAGCCAGAGGACCCGCTATGGGGTGGCTCCTCCTGCTGCAGCCCCGGCAGCCCAGGTGCATCCCCACCCCTGCCAGGTCCGGGGCAGTGACGGGCAGCTTCCCTCCTGACAGTTGAAGCCCAGGGTCCACACTCATGAGGCCACGTGGGGCCTGGGACTTGGGCACAGCCAGCCACTGTGACCTGGGAAACTGAACTTGCTGAGCGGCCAGCTCAGGTTCCCCAGCCCCCAGGGATGGATCCAGCCCACCTCGCCCTGAGCCGAGTCCAGGGCATGGAGGGAAGGGGCTCGGGAGCACAAGAGCCAGCAAGTGAGCCCCTGGGGTCTGTTGGCATGAGCTCCACCCCAGCACGCGTCAGTGTGACCTTGTGACGCTGCCGCCCGGCCATCGCCCTCCACGTGGCTTCACAGTTCTGCATTTTGATTTTGTCTTGAAATCGGCTGATGGAGAAATGTCTTCTACAGAGGGATTGGGAGGAAGTCACCCTTTTGAGTTCAAAGCCCCCCTAGCTCTGTGGTAAGGGTGTCGCCCCGCCCTTCGCAGGGGGAAACACCAGCCCAGCACGGCTCTCGCCAACCGTGTGACTTGGTGCCGTGGTTCAGCGTGGCCCGTGTCCATCTGCCGTGCAGCTGGCGGGCACGCTGACTCAGTTAAGGGCTGGCCCAGGAGAGGCCCCGCACACAGGAGCCCGCGCTCTGCTCAGGTGAACCTTGCGAGCTGGCCTCCTAAGGAAACCCCCAGGCCAGCTGCACCCTCTGGATGTACCTGAAACAGAGGCAGCGGGAGGATTAGATCCGTGTCCAATCAATAGGAGGAGAAAATCACTATCTCTGATGCAAAATGAGGCGCTCTGGAGCCCAAGGTAGCAAAACCCGCGGCAGCTGATTGCTCCATATGACAAGAGTGCAGCCTGCCCTCCTGCGGGTCCCTCTCGAGTCCTGAACCCGTGTGATTGACAGAGGTGGGAAATCTCCATGGGTTACTTTCACAGTGAGATGGCCATTCTCAGAGGACCATTTCAGGGCACCTCAGGAAGACACTCGACCCCCTCTGGAGGGCAGCCCTGCGAGGCTGAGTCCCAGGACGCCAGGTGGCTGGGACGCTTGGAGAGCCCTGCCCTGAATTCCACTCCCTGGAAAGCACCCTGGTCAGAGCCCTCACCCAGCAGAGTGTTGGAGGACGCAGCAGCTGCCCAGTCTGAACTGCTGGGCACAGTCCAGCTGCTCTAGGACAAGTTTACTTCACCCGGGTTCTAAGTCCTGTGAGTCTGGCACGAGGGCTTCCAGAACTTGCTGTTGGCTCGTCTTCTGCCTTCAAAGCTGTTCCATGGCTGGAATTCACCGTTCGACTTTCACACCAGTGACCTGTTCCTCATCCACCCAAAAAGGAAACGTCTTGCGTGGGCTAATAGCAAATCAAAATCCAGGACACGGTGAAGGTTCTGGTAGATCTGTCTGGGAGCTGTCCAGGACATAGAGAGGACCCACGTGGACACGCTACAACGGCACCGTTTAGAGATGTGGAGTCAGTCAAAACCTGGCTCCCATGAAGGGTGTCTTTCCTGAGTCAGGAAATTACAACCATCTTGTAAATTAAAGTAACAGAACGACTCAGTGGGGGTCCTGGTGATGCTCAGGGAAGACCAGGGATGCATTATTCTTAAAACCTCCCTGTTGGAATCATTAGCCGGGAGACTCAGGGAGAGGCAGGAAACGCACGCCCTGGTAACCGTGCTGGGCTGGGCTGCCGGCTGTGTTTCTGAATAGTCAACACTGACCACCATGTCAGAGGTTCCAGAACCTTCCTGGTGTTGCTCAGTGGGACATTTTCTCTGATGACCACTGTGAACTGAGATGATCATTCATACTCAACAACCTGACAGTGATTTAGAAGTGGAAAATTCATCTGATCAGATAACTGTCAGACAGCCTGCCTCAGCCACGAGAGACCAGAGGCGCCTGTGGGATGCCCAGACGCCGTGGCCCTGCCTCCATCTGGCCCAGGCGTGTGGCCCCGGCCCAGGCACCCAGCACACACACCAGACCCTGCCCTTCGGCTGCTGGGGGTGGAGGCTACAGAAGTGGGGTCAGCCTCAACTGTGGGGGGAGGGACCGCAGATGCAGAGAGGATCCCACGAAACCAGACTGGAGCCGGCTGCTGGCATCCCGTGGGACACTGGCAGGTGCTGGGAGGGTCTAGATGGTGATGGGTGAGGAGGGAGGGTCTGGGGACACAGGACAGTCAGGGAATGTGAGGACATACTGCTTCGTCCTGACTTTACAGGGGGACTCAGTTGCCCACCGAGCTGCCCGCACAACTCCTCTGTCGTCCTTGTATTGACAAACCTTGGAGCCACACCCAGGTCCAGAGGAGGGCCATCCATAGGGGGGCCACTCATGGGAGGGTCACCCACAGGAGAGTCACTGAGGAAGGCCACCTGTAGGAGGGTCACTCACAGCAGGGTCACCACAGGGGGTCTGGACCATCTGGCACTGACGGGGCACAAAAGCAGGCAGGTCCCTGATACTGTCCCTTTCTCTAAGTTCCCAGGAATATCCACCTGTCACGGTCATAAAACGAGAACTTCATTAGTGTCCTTCCAGGAAGTGGAGGATCCTGATCCAGCAGGTCTGAAATCCAGGACCGGGTGCTCAGTGGGCAGCGCAGCTCGCGCTCCTGGAGGGCTTGGCTCAGCCCAGTCACCCAGAGCTCCTGTGGCCTCCTCCCCAGCCCAGGGCCCAGGTGGGGGCGGGGGCTCTGAGAACAGTGAAGGGAGGGCGGGCTGCAGAGCCCTGGGCAGGGACATCTGCACAGAGGGACCCTCAGCGCAGGCCCCGGGGACACTGCTGCACCTCCCCAGGAATGACGTCAGCAGGGTCCCCCTCAGCTCCCATCACCAGCCCCACCAGCTTCGGCCACACCTCCTGTGGAGGAGGGGCGGGGCTCCTGTCACCAACGGGGTCCCAGGAAACCTGATTTTCTTCATCTCTCCATGACACACCTTAATTGCTCATGTAAATCCTTCCTGCTCCATGGCACCAACCAACTTAATTCCAGGCAGGTCGCAGCGCTCCCACTGCCCGACGTGACAGGCAGGTTCCAGTGTGTGTGTGTGTGAGTGTGGATGGTGACGCTCCCAGGACCCATGTGACTGACAGCCCGCGTGGACCTCAGGCTGCTGTTCAGGTGCTGACAGATCTGATCCCGTCTCCCCTTTGCCTTATCCAAACCCATCAGTCTCCTAATCCTCCTTCCCCGGGAAACACAGGGACACCCCTGAAGGGCAGGCTGCAGCGGAAACCCCACAGGTGGTCAGAGTCCCCAGGCCACGTGGAGGAGCCTCAGCTCAGCGGGAGCCTCTGGAGGAGTCACTGGAGGGCTCCTTGCTCTTCCTGGTCACCGTCACAGGGACCTGGGGTCCCCGAGGGCCCTACAAGAGGCTTTTCCACGTCTCCCTCTGCCGCACACTGGACATGAGAGGCCAGGTCCACACTTGCCCCCTGGCTTAGCCCCTTTCTGGGTCGGGCGCCCCACTCCAGAACAGACCCAGCCGTTCCCACAACTCCATCCCGGCTCCGTGATCATTAGCATCAGGCTGCTGGGTCCCCAGGTGAGGACCATGTGGCTGTGAGAATCACAGGCTCCTGCAGAACTGGGTGACAGCTGGCACCCAGGGGTTGGCACAGGGCGGGGCTACTCCTGTTGATCTCTGGGCCGGGTGTGGAGGAGGGCTCGTGTGGTCTGTGGAAAGAGCATTCACCTGCACGGAACTGCCAAAAGGAAAATTAAATCCCCCTGCGGCCACCGTTAAGTCCAGGAGGATGGCACACCTGGTGACAACACGTCTCCAGTGCCTCCCAGACGCTGGCTAACCCTCCGTTTACTCAGGACGATGCAGCTCAGCATCTTCTGTGGACCAGGGCCTGCCGCTCTCCACACACTGGTCCTGGTGACCCCATTACTGGTCACCCTCCACAGGCCCTCGCTCACCCTCCCCACGCTGCTCTGCCTCCAGGAGCTGTCCTCTGCTCTCTGGGTTCTGGTCCAGTGTGGCTGAGGAGCAGATGCACCAGGCTGCTCCCCGGGTAGAGGACAGGGCCAAGGGCAGCTCTCTCCTGGGGCTCGGCTGTGGCTGCATGCTCCCATGCTACCCACATCCCTCCGCTACCCACAGATGCTACCCACATCCCTCCGCTCTGGCTCCTGTTCTCACTGCAGTCTGTTGATCTGTCCCATGTCCTTGTCCGTGCTCAGGGGACAGCTCACCACTGCTGGTCTCTGGACCTCCTGATTCCTCTTCTTCCCTTCTTTAGCCCTGCCCAAGTCTCTCCAAGTGTCTCTGCAAAGAGCCACAGCTGGATCTGGGAGCCAGGACCCAGCACAGTGGTGACACCCCTGTGTAAGGCCAAGCTGGCGGAACCCCAGAGCCTCGGACCTTCCCCTCCTGGCACGGCAGGCCGAGTGAACTCCAGGGGCAGCCACTGTTACGCAGCCTCGGGGGCTGGCAGAGGCGAGCACATTCGGGATTCTGGATGGTCCCAGTGGGCTCACAAGGTTCCCACAGGAGGGAAGCAGGAGCGGGGATGGAAGCAGGTGTCGCAGGGAGATGGGAGGCTTGTGCTGCTGGCCTGGAGGATGCAGCCAGGGCCACGAGGCAGCCCACAGTGGCCTGCAGAGCTGGAAGACAGCAGGTAATGGGGTGGCCGGGCCTCCAGAGGAACACCATCCAGGGACACCTCGACTGTACCAAGAGGCTTATTTTGGGCTTCTGTCCTTTAGAACATAAGCTAATAAATGAGTGTTGTTTTAAATGCTCAACTTTTTGCAAGTTGTTACTGGAGTCCTCCCAGGCACACAGGAAAGCAGGCCTGGGGCCTGACTCACCCATGAGCTGCCCATGGCTTCCAGGTCCGCACAGACCCCATGGGACCTGAGGTTGTCCCTCACCTACTCCAGGAGCCATGGAGACCACTGGTGAGCTGACTGACCAGGGCAGAGGAGGCTTGGCCAGCGTGGGTCCCAGAGTGTTCCTGTGGATCCAGGGCCAGGAGCTCTGCAGAGGAGCAAGCCACACGGGTCCTGACTCACTGTGAACAGGTGCTCTCTAGGGAGCTGAGCAAAGCTAAAACAAAGTCCATTTAAGAATAAAAGTGAAAACCAGGAAAGTCACCAACAGGCAAGAAC